>OY294053.1:26748239-26967011 GCA_958510825.1 Brachypterus glaber
CTTCCGGTTTCGTCGAAAATGAATCGAACTTTCGATTTTTAAATGGAACACCCCGTATATATTTATTTTGATTCAGAAATCAATTCTGAGAAAAAGCATGTGTCACTTGTCACTTTTTAACAGGTCATGTCATTTTTTATTTAAATTTTCATTTTAAATCTAGAGTGTATTAATGCCAAGTTTTTTAAAATAAACTATTCATGTGTGGTATCAAAATGTTCGCAAGAAAATTTTCTCTCATTTTAATCTAAAGGGCCACTCTCTTTCCGTATGAAAAAAATGACTTATGGACCAAAGTATGACTTTGGAACTCTTTAGAGCCCACCAAATTTAGAGTTTTGGAAAAAAATCGAAAATAGTATATTTCTTAAGATAGACCAACAATTAAGCGAATAAGCTAATTCAAGGCACTCTAGATTTAAAATCAAAATTTAAATACAAAATGACAATACCTGTCAAAAATTGACAAGTGACAAATTTTCAAAATTGATTTCTATGTAAAAACATGTAAAAATATACAGGGTGTTCAGTAAAATCTAAAGATTAATGATGAATTGCATGTTAAATACATACTTAAAATTTAAGCTCGATTTTTTAAAGAATCTTTTTTTTACAATAATATCTTTCAAACCACTGTGCTTCATTATTACAGCCGAACCGGACGTAGAAATAAAAAGGGTAAGAATAAGAGTACAATTTTTGTCTCCTTTTATCTGTATTTGCCAAACGACGCCGTATCGTCTTTCTTTTAAATTTAAAACAGGGCGTCCTTTTCTATTGACGCGCATCTTTTAGTGGGCGCTGTTTTTATACGATGCTAAAATGTTTATCTTTTTTTATTTTCTTTTACTTGTTTAATTTAATATAGAAATTGTTTTATTTAGGTAAAAAAAATTGTTTACACCAAGAAAAATTAGTTTCCCTCTAGATTTTTTTTAGATAACCTAATTTAATAGTTAAACATTTTTTTTTCCAATTGACTTGAATAACCTAACTTTTAGAAAAGTGTCTGAAAAAATGTTGTACTTAATAAAGTTTAATATTATTATTAAAAATATATAAATAAAGTTAGTTAATTTATATGTGTTTAGGTTTTTAAACTATATACCCTAATGAAAAATTATTATATATTTTAAGTTATTAGAAAATTATATAAATTCACCATTCTTATTATTAAAAAAAATACATAATTAGATATTAAATTTAGTATTTCATCAATCTATTTTCTAATCATCGTACAGAGTGATACCATTCAAAGTCTCCAGACTAGGAGAGGTATGAGTAGATGTCTATATCTTGTTATAGATGGCGCACAAGTCTACATCAATCCAATGACTATATTCCTTTTGCGAATAAAGTCTAAAAACATTTTCTTAATCAGCGTGCAGAGTTGACTCTTGGGGTACTGAAGAGGGCCAGCAGCCTGAAATGGTCAGTCTACCAATATCACTCTGTACGATGATTAGAAAATAGATTGATGGAATATTAAATTAATATTTTTATAATTTTGTCTAAAATTAAAAATTTCTGTCCTTATTAGATTACATATAATAATAATAATAATAATATATCACTAATATATTATGTATTCTTTAATTTTTAACAATAATTTCAATAAAATGAAAAAGTCACTTATAAACTAAATTTCCAAATTAATAAATAACTGAAATTTGAACTGAACTGAACTGAATATTGAATAAAAACTTTAATACTCAGGTCAACTTTACTTTACTTTTGTATTTTATAACTCTAAAATTAAAAGTATTGAAATACATTTTTTTTTTAATATTTGTTTATATAAAATCTGTAATTTTATTTTCTGAAAGGATTATTTATCATTAAAATGTTAGTATTTCTTAAAGAAACATTGTATTTTGTTTAATAAACAAAATAAACAAAGAAAAGTGTTCGTAATATCAATAAATATTACATTAATTTTATCCGATTGTTTTTTTTATTCTAAAAAAAATATATTAAATTATTTATTATAATAATCTTAAATTTATTTAATCAATGGAATTTCTTGAAGGCAAGAAATTTTTTGTATCAATACAATAAAATCGATGATTGACTTCAAATTATGAAATTATTTTAATTAATACATTTTATCCAATACATACAGATAATGAGACAATTACCAGCTTTATTTTAAATAGATAAACTCAATAATAACCCCCGCGTGGCTTTTACTTTATTGAGTGGATAATTATTTATTTTACCCACTCAACTGTCACTTGTCAAATTATTTTCTTGTAAATGTCATTAAAATTTTTAATAAAAATATGAATTCCTAAGTTATTTATTGGATAAAACCTTGTATGGCACTCATGGGTAAACCGATATTGCCCTCTCGAAAATTAACCTGCTTGGCTGACGCCTCGCAGGTTAATTTTCTCATGGGCAATATCTTACTTTACCCACTAGTACATAAATAACTATTATTAATGTATTTATTTTCTTGGGGTCATTTGGACTTGTCAGGCGTGAGAGCCTACCCATCTTTTACTACTACTACTGTATTTATTTATTATTTTTTCTTAAACGTTAAATTAAAATAGGTTTGGACTAGTTTTAAAATGTTAAAGCATATTTAAAACATTCTAGTTTCAAAGTACGTGTTTTATTAATACGAGAAATTAATTTACTGTTGTACCAAAAAATTATTTTACTTTTTAAACAGTGTAGTTGAATTCAAGATAGAATTTCCAACATAAAATTGCCCTGTGGAGGTCTACTGAAGTGACGCATTTTTCATTTACACGTCTTTGGAAAAACTTTTAATTAGGAAAACTCAATCTGAAATACTTTGGACGAGAGAATTTTCAGGGGGTGCGAGAAAATGAAAACAAAAAACGGTTGATAATTAAAATATTGGAAAAATGAAGAAAATTATTTTCCGAGAAAGTTCTTAGTGAAAGAGAGGGAGTTTACTTACTTTGTTTGCAAACTTGGAAAAAGTTTAATTTATCTTTATTGATAAATTTATTTCTCTATAGCCTTAGGGTAAAAGGACTTTTTTTTGCAAAATGAAAAACCTACTTTTTGATTTTTATTTTAAATTTAAATTTATGTTCTTTTAAACAAAGGTGACTAAAGTAATATCACTTTTAAGCACGAAAAGTAATATTAAAAAGTAAAATTTTATAATTTTTTAACGTTTGTAAAAATTCTTTGGTATTTTTACATAATTTTTTATTTATACATTTATATTTTTAATTCTTTGTAAATCCTTGAAGATGGCCGTACAATAAAAGCCGAAACGTTGGAGGAAAAGTTTTTTTATTACGTCCAGTGTTCTAAAAAGCAAATATATATATATATATATATATATATATATATATATATATATATATATATATATAATTTTAATTTTACTTCATAAATAAATGTTATTTCTGAGCTGACATGTTATTTAGTAAAATTCCTTGTACACGGAAAAAAAAATTATAGCTAGGAGCGCTATAACACACATACCAAGCAAATTATAATCGCTTATTATATAAATACAAGGCTTTCTCTTACAATTATGGCAGTCAGTGTAAAAATTTATATGAAATACTTTAATTGTTTAGTGAATAATAAAATATAACAAATAGTATGGCATTTATAGCTTAAATAGATTTAATTATTGTCCGTGCTAATAATTTTTATAATATAATAAAATTTCTGTAAATTTATAATAGTGCCTGTAATAAATATAATCGTGTCTGTAATATATATAATCGTTTCCAATGTATTTTTAACATTATTCGTTATTGTGTCCCTTATAATCTATAGCTTAAATCACTATAATTTGCCACTGATACCAAATATCTTATAATGTATAGCGCAGAGCCCACTAATTTCTTTCCGTGTAAGGTATACTGAGTAAAAATTGATAAAAAATAACACTGTAATAAAAATAAAAGAATAAAAATAGTTTTTAAAAATACATACAGATAATAAGACAATTACCAGCTTTATTTTAAATAGATAAACTCAATAATAACCCCCGCGTGGTTTTTACTTTATTGAGTGGATAATTATTTATTTTAGCCACTCAACTGTCACTTGTCAAATTATTTTCTTGTAAATATCATTAAAATTTTTAATAAAAATATGAATTTCTAAGCTATTTATTACTCATGGGTAAACCGATATTGCCCTCTCGAAAATTAACCTGCTTGGCTGACGCCTCGTAGGTTAATTTTCTCATGGGCAATATCTTACTTTACCCACTAGTGCCATAAATAACTATTATTTTAGTATTATGCATTATTACACATAGGTATACATAAATAACTAAACAAAGAAACAAACAATTAAATAAATAAAAAAGATATAAAGAAACAAATTAAACTATAAACTAAGTACATAATTATTTTTGCTTTTCTATAATAATGTGTTTATACCTAAGGATTAATGCAAGTATATTTATTTAAAAGTATAATATTATAGTTATTATTATTAGTTACACTTACAATTACAATATTTTTGTAAAATATTAAATTATAATAATTTTACATTATATTTTAAATGCTTCGAAATATAATTAGATCTAGGCTAACGTTAAATAATGGTTTTAAAGGTGATGTTGAAAACATACAAAACAAATATTTGAAAACTTTACAGAAACTTTCATGAACGCGTGTGTAAGAAAGTATAATTCATTAAGTTTAGCTTTTTCAGTTTTTCAGTCCCAAGCGACATCTATTTTTGAATAGCTTTAATAAAAAAATAAAACTACCCTTTGGTTTAGGGTTGGGATAAGTTCATCCTTTTGTTAAGAGATCTATATTACCGACCTTCCCCTCTTTATCATAAAAAATAATGTAGGGTGAACGGAATTAAATCAAAGGGGTGTGCATGATTTTTTGTATGCCCTTTTTCTTAGGGGTGATATTACAGGTATAAAGAAAAAAACCGAACAGTTTTTTTTTATTTAATTTATTTCAAATATAAAGGGTGGAAAATAAAAATTCATTTGCTAAATTAAGAATACACGCATAAAAACAAAGTTTTAAATAAAATAGAAACCTAACACTAAAAAACGACTTTAGGCAAAACGTAAATTAACATGACGAATGTAAAAAATACGATATAAATACCGGAAAACACCAGAAACGATTCATAGCCAACTTACTGTGATACATCTTGAATTTTTACACGCTTTTTTTTTTTTTTTAACTTTCAGTATAGAGACAGTTACAGACTAAATGCAGTAGTCTCATCGTCGTTTACGGCGCTTACTATTGCTATATATAATAATAATAATAAAGCTATTTAATGTTAAAAATTAAAAAATAAAAATTTACTGCATCCATATGGAAAATATTTTTTTTTTTTAATTTTTGTCACCATTTTTAATTTTCCCTATTAAATTTTTAATTTTTGACATTAAATTCGGTTTTAGCGACCTCAAAATACCCCCAATTCTAAGCATTCATTTATTATTAAGTTAGTATTGAAATGTAATTACCAATAATTTTGGAGCCCTATCCTATAAAACATATAAAAATAAAGCAAACATAAGAAACAAAAATTTTGTTTTGTCCTATCCAAAGTCTTATCCAGGCAAATATATTGGAAATTAAAATTCAGAGATTAAAAATACGTAAGAAAATGTTTAAAACAAATGGGAGCTAAATCATTGTAAACTATGGTCTTTTTCATCAAGCAAGATAGTAAATTAAAAATTGCACAAAGCACGCTTCCTCAGTAAAAAAATATCTGAATTATGGTCCAGGTAAAGAAGATAGAATCTTCGTTTTTTACATCGGTTTTGCAGGTAGGTACCTACTTTATTTGGCACGTGTCTGAAAAAAAAAGAACAAAATACAATGGCTATAAAAAGTATAGAAGTGTGCGGAAGTGTGCAAATAATTAACTACCTGTTTTTAAAAGGGTTAAGAGAAAAAAAAAAGAAAAATGAATATATAAAAAGTTAGGTATTGTATCATTTTGGTTTTATAATTATGTCAGATAAATAACAACCACCCGAACGCCTCTAGTATGTGAGTTTACACAGCTATAATTTTTTTAATTGTTTGTTAACGTTTTTTTTCGCAATTTTTGATGTTTTTAATGCCAATGGATTTTAACAGGGAGAGTACATTCCTAACAAAACTAATTCATACACATTAAGTGTGCGCAACGAACTAATAACTCTTCTCTCTAGAATAGGCATTTCATTTGTAAAAACTGACAAAAACGTAGCCAACATATACATTTGTCTGTCTTACTCGCACAGCTTTGTTCTAACAGAGACAACAACAACAGTTACTGGTAATTGTTATTGTTCAGGCCTGAATATACCTACTATTTGTTTACAAACAAACCGAGATGTTGGCGATACTTTATATTAACGGTATGCGTAACCTAGAGAGAAGAGTTGTTAGTTTGTTGAGTGTGCGACTAGTTTTTCCTTAAATAATCTTTCTAAAAACATGGAGTCTAGTAAACTTATTAATTCATGTATTAATTCATACCACTGGATTGAAAATTCTAAAAGGGTTTCTATTTTCTATAAATATTTACTGTCTAGAATCATACAAAGGAAAATGATCTAAGGAAAGTAACTAAAACTCTACATCAAATTAAAATAAATTAAAGTAATTAGAGGATGGGAGTATTTGTAAAAGTACATTAATTCAATTCAATTTTTGAAAAATTACTTTTATGAGTTTTTATTGGTTATAGTACATAGATTAAATAAAAGAGGGCGGAAATCAAATTTAATCACAAGTGTCACAAAATATTTACCATCAAAGTTATTAATTTTGACAATATTTAAGTACAAGTTTACGGGCCAAAAAAAAATTATTTTAAAAAATATTTTTTAAATTTAATTAATTTTTTTGAAAAAAATGGTATTTACCCTTTAGGGCGTTTTTCAAATTGTTTGGCTAAGTCGAAAAACAAACAAGTTACAAAAGTTTTAATACACGTCTAATAATGATAATTTTGGCATGCAGCGCCTCACTTATTGGGTTCCCATTTTGATCCGTTTTAATTCAATTTTTTATAAGGTGCGCTTAATATACTAGACATACAGTGCGGTCCAAAAGTCACCCCCCCTTTTAACTTTTGAACGAGTTGAGATATCGACTTCAAATTTAGAACTTTTAAATAAGACAACTTAAAATATTTTTTAGCATATATTTGATATTTTCAGCTCTTAAAATTTGGGCAGGGGGGCATGGGGGGACTTTTTTTTAAATAGAAAGGGGGGTCGTGTGATACATCATTTTAAAGCTTATAAAATTCTCTATTTAAACTAACATTTTTAAATTCTTTAAAAATGTTTTTTAAGGTTTTGATTTTTTAATTTTTTGTGCTAAAACATTCGATTTTTTAAGTTTTTATTTTATAAATTTATATTTATGTCAACTAAAATTAGTTTAAAAGTATAATTAACATTGTTTTATGATGAAATTAGGCATTTTTAAAAAATTATTTGTTTTTTTTGGAGGAATTTTGACATTAATACGCATTTTCAACCCCATTTTAAACCCAAATTTTTTTTTTATTTAAAAATAAGGAGTTAAATGGAGAATTTTATAAGCTTTAAAATGATATATCACACGACCCCCCTTTCCATTTAAAAAAATGTGCCCCCATGCCCCCCTGCCCACATTTTAAGAGCTGAAAGTATTAAATATATGCTAAAAGATAGTTTAAGTTGTCTTATTTAAAAGTTCCAAATTTGAAGTCGATATCTCAACTGGTTCAAAAGTTAAGAGGGGGGGGGGGTGACTTTTGGACCCCTCTGTATACAAGTATCACCAGTTTAAGCGAAATCTAAGTGGCCGAGTAACAATTTTATTAAAAATGGGGCGAAAAATCATGGAATTACTTTTTTTACGACTGATTTAGAATGTAAGCAAATACACACACTTTTCAAAGACAGAATGAATCCATTCTAGCTCTAGATACGGTATAAATATTCCGTATCAAGTGTTAGAATGAGCACATGTAGTGCCATCTCTTGTTTATAAAAGTAAAGAAAACTGTAGCAAAATTAGAAAAAATTTCTATATTTTACCATGAAATATTGAATAATTTAATGCAATTTAAAGTTTTGCGTTAATATTACATAAAGTTTATTAGTTTTTCTTAATATTAAACCAGTTTTTTATCAATTTAGTTCAAAAAATTAAAACTGATCCATCTATTGTTAAATATTTAAACCTGATATCTGTCACAACTATCTGACATAACCTTCAATTTTTGCATTATAATTTGTAAATATGTGCTAAAATTAAATAAAAATCTTCTTTAAGTACTGATTTTATAAAATTATTAAATAACATTGATTGCTTTATTTAAAAATATGTGTTTTGTTGCATTTACAATGTCGAGTCACAAAAAACATGGTTTTTAAACTTGTCCGCAGTATAAAGCCATACAGTGTTTCATATTTGCAGTCGAAGAAAAAGTATAGTCTACAACACGTATGGAATAGTCATTCCATACTAGTTATAGAATATACTATTTTGTAAAAGTTTAGGTTATTTTATAATTCGATTACATTAGTTAGTAAATATTGACCAAATAAGGAATTGTTTTTTTTTCGAAGTTTAAAAACTGGATAGTTCAATCCTTATCCTTAGAAATTATGGTTGCGTTTTAGTGACACATTACAAGAGCCACCGGTTTTGGTTTCAGTTTCAATGGAGCTCTCTACAACTAGAATTATGAAACAAAAGACGTCTACCCTATCTCTATCTCATTTGTGCTACACTTTCCAGCCAACCAAATAAAAACTGTATTTTTTTTTCATACAACAAATACAGTATTTATTTGGTTGGCCGGAAAGTGTAGCACTGAGCGGCACGAACGAACATAGCTAATGTGAATCTGTAGAATAAGATAATTCTACTAAAATTTAGATGGCGCCAGTAATTTCTTTAATACATTACACTTTTCGCCCGGCCAAGTAAATATTGTATTTGTTCAACAAAGAACAAATACAGAATATGTTTGGTTGGGTGGAAGTGGGAGTGTATGTATGTCTTCTATCCTTTTTGGGTAGAACTTTTGTCCCTGTCTAATCTAACGGGAAAAATCGCCATTAGTAAATATTGACCAAATAAGGAATTGTTTTTTTTCGAAGTTTAAAAACTGGATAGTTTAATCCCTATTCTTAGAAATTATGGTTGCGTTTTAGTGGCACATTACAAGAGCCACCGGTTTTGGTTTCAGTTTTAAATAACAGTTGATGTTTTGAACTCTATCTTACTCTGTCTCCCGGCATGACGCGTCACCAAATAATTTGACGGTGAAGAAAGTTTCAGACTGAAATAAGTTTTCTCTCAAAAAACGAAGATTGAAACTGAAACCCAAACTGGTGGCGCTGGTGATGTGTCACTAAAACGCACCTTATGTCTTACATCAGCCGTCGGTCTCTGTTTTATAATCCCTTGTCTTAAGATGTGTTTTTTTTCTAAAACGATTTGTAATCTCTTATTCCTAACCGTTTTTACTGACACCACATCAAGAATATGCCCAACAAGTAGGATTTTTTCTCATGCGAAGGAAATTTTATCATTTTTGGTTAAATCCTTGACCGCTGGTCAATCAAGTATTCTATCAAACGTCTAGTCACCCTACACGGTATTTTCACCTGTTTTTAAAAGCACCCTATTTTATAATTATATGAAATAGAGGGAATACAAAATTATAAAAAAACAAGTTTATTTTCTTGGGATATTTTTTAAAATTCTGACCTTTGATCATTTTATGTCATTCAATTTATAGAAAATAAAATAAAAGGGTATATTTTTGAAAGAGGTATGTTTCCCATGAAACATTTTTTTTAAAAGATACTCTGGCAAACCAGGCTTAAATAAAATAAACATAAATATTATTGAGGTGGTAAAAATGCATATAAAATGGTGCCAAATAGAAAAATACTCGTATACCTATAGGTACCTAATAGTTTGAAATACAGGGTGTTATTTAAGTACGTGGCCTTTGAATGTTGAAAACGAAGCATTACCGGACCTACGTTTATATAAACTTTTTGTCTTACAATCATTTAAAGAATCACGGCCACGTACTTAAATAACACCCTGTGTATTATGATATTAGTTTGTGACTTAAACTTTAGTGCACGATAATGAAACTTTTTCCATGATGCGCCAGCGGTAACGAAGTAACTATAATTTAAATTTTCGTTAAAACTTTTAATGCAACTAAAGCAATCCGGTTTATGATAAAAATATACTTAATGAAGATATTATTTTGGTTTTAAACTTTTTTGCAGGCCCATGGGTTTATTAGAAAATGTTTAGGTACTGTTAATTCTATACTTAGATTTTAGGTTAGAATTCGGTTAAAATTAGATGTAATTTCAATAATATTATTAGAATTTTTAGCTCAATGTTTACTGGTTCTAAATAAGTAAAAGCAACAATATATATATATATATATTTTCTTATGAGAAAGAAACTTTGATAGACTTTTTTACCCTTAAATGAATTCTTGACCACTGCAGGCGACTGCACAATCAAGAATTTTATCAAAAGTCTAGTCACCCTAGACGCTTTTTACACCTGTATTTTGAAGCACCCTAATCATAAAACGCTTACAATTCTATGAATTCTTGAAATAAGGGGAACGAATAATCTAGTCTAGAAGAACAAGTTATTTTTCTTGGGATATTTTTTAAAATTCTGACCTTTGGTCATTTTTTATCATTCAGTTTATAGAAAATAAAAATAGAAGGGTGTTATTTGATAGAAATTATTATTTTTTCCCATGAACTGTTAAACTAGTTTGTATTAGTACCTATATTTTAGTTTTTAAAAAACCTTTTTTTACGACTGCTTTAGAATGTAAGCAAATACACACACTTTTCATAAACAGAATGAATCCATTCTAGCTCTAGATACGGTATGAATATTCCGTATCAAGTGTTAGAATGAACACATGTAGTGCAATCTCTTGTTTATAAAAGTAAAGAAAATTAGCAAAATTAGCAAAAATATAATTGTTCATAAGGTTTAGTTCCGTAAGTTACTATCCCATCAAGTGTTCCCTTATAACTTTTGTTAAATGAATGGTTGATAAAAACGTTAAAAAAGAATCTGTTAAATTATCGTATGTGCTTTTTCGTTGATCATATTTTACCAAAAAATCATTTTATATAAAAAATGCTTGGCTGGTGAAGAAATGTTATTAAGGTACGCACCCTTGTTAGTATTAACAAGTGTCTTTTAAAGAACCCTCAAAGATAAAAAAAATAAAAAGGGGAATAAATAATCTAGTCTAGAAGAACAAGTTATTTTTCTTGGGATATTTTTTGGAATACTGACCTTTGGTCATTTTATGTCATTCAATTTATAGAAATCAAAAATAGAAGGGTGGTGTTTGATAAAAATATGTTTTCACGAAGCTTTTCCCATGAACTAGTAAAAACTAGTTTACCCAAAAATATTGGGTAGCTAGATTTCAGTTTAAAACCGTTTTATGCACAAAGTTTTCGTTACAGTTATAACCACTGGTCAAATCGAGGTATTTCTTTACCTGTGACGGCCCTGTTTATTTTTATGAAAGAAAAAAGAATTAAATAGAATCGCGGCTACAGACTAAACGAAAAGTCAGATAAAATTTGTGCTTTCACAATGAACATGTAAGAGGAAATGTCTTACAGAAACTATTTAATGTAAGGAATTGTACAAAAGTTATTTAAAAAATAGCTATTATAATTATATATTTTCTACGGCCAGATATTCTTTCTCAGTGTACTGTTATACTTTAGTATAATTTTGGATGTTTTTTAACAAGCAATGACATTATAGAAAAAACTATTTATTAATATTACTCTTCTTAAAATTAATGGAAAGCGCCTAGCACAAGCATACGCTTATTTGGGGCTCTCTATGATACAGTGCTGCATAAAATACTAGTATATAAAATAAATAAAATAATTAGAATTATTCAAGGTAAGGGTTTGAGCCCCTAAGAAACTATTTTCACCTATTTTAAAAAGTATTGTAATTTAATTTGGGCAAAATCAAATTATTAGATCGACCAGTGGTCATTCTACAAATATTACCCTCTTGTATCAAAATACGGTCCACCCTTTATTCCATTTTGTGAGAAAAAATACTTGCCAAACTTGTTAAAAGTGTATTTTGTATATTTTTAAATTTCTATGAAATAAAATTGGGGTTAAAAAATAAGATACTATTTTTATTAAAACCTGTTAGGTTAGTTTCCCTTTTACTAAAGTGTAAGGTAAGATAAGTTTTCGGGTACCTAAAAAATTCTTTCCACCTGTGTTAAAAACTTTAAAAAGTATTTTAATTTATTTAGGGCGAAATCAGATTGACCAGTGGTCATGGTCACCTTCTTCAAATATTACCTTTGTATCAAAATAATTATCCAACCTTTATTTCTTTTTGTGAGAATAAATACTTGTCAAACTTGTTTAAAGTGTATTTTCTTTTACTTATTTATGTCTAAAAAATAATAATTAGGGTTAAAAAAATAAGACGCTATTTTGGATAGCCAGCAGTTAACGTATGGAAATTTAGCTTATAAAAAAATATTGGACCCTGGGTATTTTGCTTTTATGTATAAAATACATAAAACCAAATATTGTTTTGATTTTTACGTTTTATGGCATTTTAACTTAGGCTCCAGATCGATTAAAGTTATATTATATTACATAGACAAAAATGATTTCTGGAACCAAGAACACGTGTCTTTCGATATGTTCAAAGCCATATTCTCTTGTTCCAAGGTTATCATATTTTTGAACCGAAGTCAATGTCCTTGAATGAAGACCGCGGATGTTTATTCATAAACCCTTGCTCTTCATTCAAGGACATTAATTTTGCTTCAAAGAAATTGTAGCCTTGAAACAAGAGAATATGTCTTTGAACATATCGAAAGACACGTTTCCTTGTTTCAAGGAATCCTTTTTTTCTGTGTAGGCATATAAAATGTGGTATACGTTTCAATCCAAAGTTATTTCTATGTTATAATTGGGGAAAAAACCAATCTATTAGAAAAAAAAATGACTCGGGGAGAGTGGTGCACATTGATACCTGGAGCACATTGGGACAGTGCGAATATCCCGTCTTATTTGACCACTAGATGTCTGTATTGGCACCCACGTAATATTTATAGCCATTAAAAGGCGACTGTTCCAGTGTGCCTCTTGTCCCAATGTGCCCCATTCTCCCATACATAATTTATTGTTTTTTTGCCGTTGGGGAAAAGGTTCATTACATGTTTCCTTGTCCTTATTTTGGCAGACTCGCCAGCCCGGCTACCAAATAAAGACTTGTAGCCAGTCTAGGGGGGCTCGCCAGATTACAGGGAGGACTAACAAAAAATTCTTGAAATATATGGTTTTTAATTCAATTGCTGATCACGTTCTAAATGCTACAGGAGGGCTTACATATTTCCGGAGGGGGGCTCAGCACCACTTCGCCCACTACGTACAGTATAACTTTTTCTTCAAATTCTCCATTATTTCATAAAAAATATAACCGAAACTATATCGACCTAGTATTTTTCTTTGCCTAAAATTGAGTTTAGGCTTCTGCTAATGGGGCGAAAAAGTTACACTTAACCACCGCCTGGTCAATATATTACAAACTTGCAGAATTATGTTTTAATTTAGTTTTAACACAACTTAAAGTTTAAACGCAATCTAAACTATGAAATTATCATTATCAGCCAACAGAAAATAGAAGAAGACCAGAAACTTTGGGCGAAGGTCCATCCCTGGCAATAATTCATAGCGGTTAGTAATTTCTAATTTAGCAACTTTCCCAATTTGAAATCCTAAAACTAAAATTCCGGGCGAAGGAAAAGTCTGGAGTTCTGGATTTTCTCTGATTGTGGCGGGAGAGAACCTAGGAGAAAACTGCTAGGATAAATTTAATCAAAAACAGAACATATTAGAAATTCAATCTCGGCTAGAAAACAACCCTATAAAGGATAAGTGAACCAACCCTTAGATTTCAACGACGTTGCCAAATCCTTCTTTGCCTTAAAATATTACTTTTTTTTAATTACTTCTTATAAGGTTATAAAAAAAAATATACTGAAAACATGTTGCTGTACTTTACACCAACTTTATAAAGAATTGTAAACACTTAATTTTAATTCTCAGAACCAGGCAGCAGAGGCTATTTTACCTAAATGTATTGCCATCCAAATCAAGAAAAAGTCTAGAGATATCGCGGATAACATGATACAAATGCGGGAGTAAAACAGTAGGTTTAGTCCCGCAAAAGAGGGAGTAAAATAGCGATTTAGTCCCGGTCGTGCAAAAAATAAATTAAATATTAAAAAATGATTTTAAAATTTGTAAAACATTAAAAAAAGACAGAACATGAAGATATGTAATACTTCAGGGACGTTGTTAACTTATTAAATACTGAAATATTGTTCATATTTTTCATTATATGGTACCCAAGCACCTTAGTATTTCAATGCAAGTTGTTACAGTAAAACATAAAGTTATCCAGTTATTGTTACTGTAACAACAACTAAAGTTGCTTGGGATACAAATTTTAAATCGTCTGCTTCTATATTTTTGAAAATAAAACATTAAAATTTGATTTTACTTATTCATTAAAAATGTGTTAAATTAGTGGTTGCATATATTTTGACACCATCACAGATTTTACATACTAGATAAAATATTAACGTATTCAAAGTGACTAACACATGCGACTCTCCCTCTCTCTCGAATTTTCGTGTCTCTGTTTACAGTAACATCCACAGTTTTATTGGTATTATCTGGTGTTTTTTTATTACGTTGGTTATCTTGGACAGTGAAGTTTTAACACAGACGTCAAAATCACAAGATGAGGTTAACTTTGAAAAATATAAATAAACTTTTGATTTTTACTGAATATAAATCTAAAAACAATATATGACTATATATAAATATATAAGATATGGATTGTGGGGAATAATGTTTTATCACAGATCTGTGTTGACTATGGATAAAGGGTAAGTTAAAACAAACAAAACCAAGTGGTGTAGTGACCATATCAGCTTTCTCAGTCAAAAAGGACCTATTATAGAGACCTATTGGAAAATCCCTATGCATAAACCTATTCAATTGTTTTGTTTTGTTGTTATAAGTTTAAGTAGAAAAATCTGTATGAAACGTAGGCATCTATAAGTTTTCTATGTTTTTGAACAGATATTTTCCTAGACCTACTGGAAATTTTTAGTAGGACAATCCCTATGAAATGTGTAAGTATCTATAAGTTTTCACATTTTTTTTTGGACAAAGGTTTTCCAAAAAACCTATAGGTACACAATTCATAAAAAAATTCCTACTTCGACCTATAAAACAATTTTATAGGATTACATAAGCTTTCTATAAAACATGTAGATATTTATAGGTTTTGGATGGGGATTTTCCCATTACTTTTTAATTGATAGTATTAATGTCTTTAATTGTAGAGTAATGAAATTATGCCATCCAGTATAATAATAACCAACAAACTTATGGAAATAAAAATGCGAGTTTATGTGCAGATAAGCATAAGGAAGTATGCATCAAAGAAAATATATAATACTAAAATAGCCTTAGCTGGAGCAACCTTGGGACCTACGAAGACCTTTAAGACCAAAATTTTACTGTAGTAATCTTAATATATATCAATTTTTATTTAATGTTTATACAGAGCGGTTCAAAAGTCACCCCCCCCCCTCTTAACTTTTGAAGCAGTTGAGATATCGACTTCAAATTTGGAACTTTTAAATAAGACAACTTAAACCATCTTTTAGCATATATTTAATACTTTCAGCTCTTAAAATGTGGGCAGGGGGGCATGGGGGCACATTTTTTTAAATGGAAAGGGGGTCGTTTAAAACATCATTTTAAAGCTTATAAAATTCTCCATTTAACTCCATATTTTTAAATTGGGTTTAAAATGGGGTTGAAAATGGGTATTAATGTCAAAATTCCTCTAAAAAAAACAAATAATTTTTTAAAAATGCCTAATTTCATCATAAAAAAATGTTAATTATACTTTTAAACTAATTTTAGTTGACATAAATAAAAATTTATAAAAAAACTTAAAAAATCGAATGTTTTAGCACAAAAAATTGAAAAATCAAAACCTTAAAAAACGTTTTTAAAAAATTAAAAAATGTTAGTGTAAATAATAAGCTTTAAAATGATGTATCACACGACCCCCCTTTTCATTTAACAAAAATGTCCCCCCATGCCCACATTTTAAGAGCTGAAAATATCAAATATATGCTAAAATATAGTTTAAGTTGTCTTATTTAAGAGTTCTAAATTTGAAGTCGATATCTCAACTCGTTCAAAAGTTAAAAGGGGGGGGGGGTGACTTTTGGACCGCACTGTATACATATTTCATATAGGATTAATCTTGGTATAAAGTAAAAATGGATAGACGAGTAGTTAATTTTAAAAATTGTTTTAATAAATAAAAGTATATAAATATATTAATAAATTTTATTATAAAAAAATTGTATGTAATATTTGGTAGAATAATATCAGAAACTAACATAGAGATTCTCTACTATGTAATATACAGAGTTGATACTTTCATTACGATATCAGGGTCGGACAAGAGTAATTTTAAATTATTTTTGGTGAGATTCTTTAATACATACCTATGCCGAATAAGAAATAATAATGACCAAGTTGATACTTTCATTACAATAACAGGGTCAGACAACAGGAATATTAAATTATTTCTAATTTTTGGGCTGTTTGTTTAATACATATCTATGCCGAATAAGATTATGTCTGTATACAGACAATGCCGAATAAGAGAATAAGATTATGTCTGTATACAGACATATAATCTTATTCAGCATAAATATGTATTAAACAAACTGACCAAAAATTAGAAATAATTTAATATTCCTGTTGTCCAACCCTGTTATTGTATTGAAAGTAACAACTCTGGTCATTATAAATATGATTTATAATATATTATATCTTATACACTGTATGAGAAAATACAAATCGCACTTCACAGTGCGTAAACTAAATAGCACTCTGTATGGATATTTGCATATATTTCTGAAGACTTGATAAATAATTTTTTTTGGTATACATTTTCTATTAAAAAAAATTTTATTAAGTTAAAAGAAATAGATGCCAGTGACCCTACAGAGTGCTTTTTAGTTTACGCACTGTGATGTCATATTCGTATTCTCATAAAACGGTGTATACATATGATTTATATATCAAATATTAAAAATATTCTTACACAAGTGTCTATCACAAAAGTTTTTGTCAAAAAACTCTTCGATCACAAAAGTGTCTGTCTAATCAGTTTGTTTTACTAATAAGGGAAAATATAAATATCAATGATAAAAAAATAGTAAAATATTATAAACTGAATATAAATATACAACTGAACACTCCAATCCAATTCGGGTTTGCTCTAGGCTCTCTGGCCAGGTCGTGTGGACTTCTAAATTCTGGTAACTTCCTTTCCGATATCTTTCCTCTTCTGATTTTCTACAATTAAGTTTTTATTTTGAAAGAATTTGGTTATTTCTACTGCTATGGATTTATTGGGGTCACAAGCAGGGAATTTAGGCTAATAGGGGTTGGGCATGTCTTAGCTAGGGCCCCATAGAAGGATGAATATTGTTGGGAGTGTCTTGGGCATTCAAAAAGGATATGTTTGATGTCTTGTATATTTCCGCACCACACCATGGGTCTTCCTTTATGTTAATTTTAAACAAGTGGGAGTTGGTAAAGCATGTTTACCTCTCATATGACATATTTTTGTTCTTTTTTTACTGGTTAGTCCTAAGTTATTAACCATGTTCTCTTTTTTAATTCTGTCCTTTCCCAGTACATGCGTCCTTTTAAGGGACTCCCTTAATTTGTCCCATACTGTCCCATTCTTTTTTCCACTTCATAAATAGGATTTCTTTTGTTTCTTGGTTGTAATCACGGAAATGCGTTTTGACTCGAACCACGAGATTTTCCAGGCTTCATTCGCTATTCTGTCGGCTGCTCCATTTTCCGTAATTTTTGTATGTCCCGGAATCCAGCAAAAGTTAACAAAACACATGAACAAAGCGAAAAAATCCACAAGCCAAACAGATTACTGAAAGGTAAACAGAAACGAAGGAGCGCCTAGTTATAGCTACGCGCACCCGAAATGCGCCTGCGTAGTAGAGGGCTAACCGTTTTTCAATATATTATTCTAAATCCAAACCAATTTTTTACAAAATAAAAACAGGCACAAAACCACCGTTAACCAACGCTAAAGTAAATTAAAGTCCCGCAAACAACAAAAAACCAAAACAATCTCGGTGCGGGTAGCTATAATTAGGCGCTCGTAAAAACAATACAGAATAACCAACGTAAAAAAAATCACTAGGGAAATACCACATAATACCAATAAAACTGTGGATGTTACTGTAAACAGAGAAACGAAAATTCGAGAGAGAGGAAGAGTCGCATGAGTTAGTCAAATTTTTTTGATCTTGCAATGGAATCCCCAATCTAGTATATGAGGTCTGTTGACACCATGCATAGTTTTATACAAAACTCATCTGGCAACACTGTCTTTCCGTATCTCATCTCGCAGCCAGGTCCCTGTTTAAAATTCCCAGTTTTAAACCCACCCCAAAACTAACGTCGCCCAACCCCACAGACCCTCTTACCTTCAGTCCCTCTCTTCCGAGAAAACCCCTTTGAAAAATAGCCCTCCTTCCAACGCACCCTATATCTCGAGCCATTTTAGCCTTTACAACCCACGTCAGAAAAGTGTAACTCATGTAAGATGTCATACTTAATTCTCATTGGTAGAATGGCGTTACCTAGGTTACCCAAACTAAGGCGTGGTTATTTCTAACGTACTATATCAATACTCTTAAGTGTTAAGTGTGTATCCTTAAAGCAGCAGAATGAAAAGCGAAGAGGAGAGTGCGAAAAACCTACAGTAAGGGTGGAAAGACGAAGACAGAAAACCAACCACCTCTATATTCTATTTTCTCCCTTACGTATACTGCACTTAAGGAGTATATTAAAATTAATATTCTGAGAGTCTGGGGAATTGAAAATTGGGGACTTTTTCTATAGACGGTAAGTTTCTGACAGGTGATGGTATCTTTGATTAGGGTTATTTTAATTTCAATACAAAATATTTTACGCAGAACTAGATTTCTGAAAATAAAAGGTTTTATCGCTTACAAATACCTACATTTGAAATTAGCACTAGCAAAACTGAACGGTTAAAAACATTTTAGGTACTCTTAAAAAGTCCAGTCAAATAAATGTAAATTGCAATAAATGTACACGGGCTGAGATTTTAAAGGGTAGTAGTGAATGGTACAGAACACTTCTGTTAGTTTTTCACCAGGTGATTTGCGTAAGGGGTGTCCGCTATCTTGAATTTTAGGGGTGATTTGCTTAATATGCATGTTACGATAAAAAAGCATATAATTGTGTTAAGGAGGAAATTTGCAAAAATTTTTGTTTGGATCATTTTTTTAATATATTAATAACAATCGAGTTAATTTAAAAACAGCCATGTTGGAGGTGATTTTTTTTTTCATTTTTTCAGCCAAATTATTTTTTTCATAATATTTAGATAATTATAATTATATTGATTGTTTTAATTAGTAATAATTATAATTAATTATATTTAATAAATAAGAAGTTATTTAAAGCTTTTTTCTTGGGTTTAATTAGTAAAAATTGCACAAAGAACTGAAACATCTAAAGTGACAGAAATCAATTGTTTATAAAATTTACTCCTACTAGGAGAGAAAAAATTATTATTGCCATAGGTGGAGAAAATTGATTTTACAGTCTGAAAACATGAATAATGGTATGTTCTAAAGCTAGTAGTGAGAAAAATAGGTTTGAATTTACCCATTTATTTTATTAATAATTATAATTTAAGATAGAACCGAATAAGAACAACAAAAATCTTCAATAAGTATATCCAATTTTCCAAACATCCTAAATATTATAATTTTATTATAATGTTCTGAAATAATTCCAAGAATAAAACTGAAATACGATGATACGATATACATAAAACCAGGGACATAATTTTAGTTTTTTTTAGGAACAGCAAAAAAAAGTTGATGACTGAAAAAAAGGTATTAACCTTACAAACTTCATCGTTACTCCATCAACAGACTAGAAAATACTTTAAAATTTTAAAATAGGGACGGCAAAGATATGTATTTGTATTTGTATTAACCCCGAAATAACGCAATTGCAAAAAACCACATACAATGTTCATAATGTTTACTTGAAATTTTTAAAACAGCCTTTTGGACTTATAAATGCACCGGTTCTTTTTATCAGTGTAATGGAATAATTAAAAATAATTCTCATTAGTATAGGTCTAATATAATAATTATAATTTATAAAATTAAGGAAATCATAAAAAAAAATAGTTTTATATATAAACAAACATTGAGGATGAAAACTTCAATAGTATTTATATTAAAAACTAAAACAAAACTAAAATATAGGTAGAAATTTTTTTTATTTATTATTATCTTAACCACAAAACAATAGCTAATTACCCTCACATTTTTCAGCAGGAACAGCCACAGCAGCGTTAAAATAGTTGGTACTTGGCAGATTTAATTAGGAAACTTTCTAATGAAATTAATTTCAAACTTTCCTCAGTTTTACCCCCCTCCACCCCTTCCTCCATGTAACATCAACCATATCTCTTGCCTTCTTTGCTAATACCTCTTGCTCGCTTACACATTCCTAAAACCTTAATTATACAGTCGTAGTTATTGAAGGAGAAATTATTTATGGATGGAGGAAAATCTCTGTTGGGATAATAAGCTTTAAATGTATACGCATAGCTCAGTCAGAGGAAAATCGTTGTAAAATAAAAAAGTTATACGATTTAAAAGAAAATAAATATTGTTTTTTGTTAAATTAAATTTTTATTTATATATCAAGGGAGTAAATCGACGTAGAGCTAACGGGAGGAACGTATTCCGCTATCTGCGCATGCGCTAGCAGAAATCAACATAAGAAAGTAAACCAACGACCCCCATTAAAAAAAAAAATACCAAAGCAACATAAACCAACGTTAATGTAAACCAACGCTTTCCATTAAAAAAAAACACCAAACCAGCACAAAACAAAGCGCATTATTAAATCAAGAATCCATGAATTAGCTCCATGAGACCAAAAGTTTAAAATTAAAAGACAGTATTCACAACAATGGAAATAGGGTATTTAATTTTACAACTTGACTGTGGAAGTTTACGTAGTGTTTCTTTTCTTTTTACTTTCTCATAAAAAAGAATTGTGTGAAAAAAAATCAAATTTTATTTTTTATGGGAAAGTAATCTTACTTATTCGAGGAGGATTTTTTTCTTGTCTTACCGTGTAAACCTCAAAATTTGAATTAATTACTTTACCTTTAATACAAATATTTTTTTCTGTGTCAACCTGACTGACCAATGAGGCTACAGAATAAGAAAATTTTCCCAAATCTCGGAGGTATTATCATCCCAGTCCATTTCCACAGGCTAGATAAACATTTTCGGTTTCGCGGATGGAACTTTGCCAATTTAAATGATAAAAGGGCAGTATTAACTAAGTTGGCGGGATTGGACGCAAATATAAGTCATTACTACTGTAAATTATGGCAAGATTTTAGTTAAGGTTGAGGTTAACCCAGTGGCGGATGATTTTATTGAGGTACTTTTTCTTTCTCATAAAGTATTGTACCTAACAGAAAAAATATTGCCTATCTAGTTATCCACGACAAAATGCTATCCAATCAAATTGCTAAAAAAACAATTGAACCGTTTCTTCTGTCTGCGGTTTCATTTTCAAATTAGCTTAGTGTTTTGATTAATTTGTGTTAAAATGTGTTTGCTATGAAAATATTAATACTTCTGAAACCGTTCTACAATTATATTTAAATATTATAAATACTGAAATTGATTTTACAATTGAAATTTTGTGTTTGTGATTTATTTTAGTGGATGCATCCGGATTACGGTTAACCATATATTTTGAGGTTATGTTATAGAAGAAATTTTTGTTTATATGAAATGATTGTAATACTTGTTTCTAGTCAAAAAGAACATATTGTTCAAGACCAAAAATAAACAAAGGGTCATATTTTTTTATAAATATTAAATCTTATTAAATGTTGAATATATTTTTCGCTTTTTAGAACACTTTTTTAAAAAATAATATATAAAATTCCAAATACTAACGTTTCGCCCCTTTTTGTACGGGCTTCTTCAGGGCGGGTTTATTAATTTGAATATAAAATATAAATGTAATAGGTATACAATAAAAAATACATAAAATGACACAAAGGACAGAATGTCAACTTCAATGTTATATGACAGTCAATAAAAATTAACAAATGAATGGTAAAACATTGACAAATGTCAAATTTAAAAAATTAAGTGTCATTGAAATTGACATATTGTCATTGTCAAAGAAAATAAGTGTATATATAGTGTGCATACACTATATACACTATATACACTATATACACTATATACACTATATACACTATATACAATATATACATAGATATTTTCTTTGACAATGACAATATGTCAATGTGTATGTATGTTTATGTCCAGAAAAGCACTGTGCAAATGTACTACGACACTGTCTATAAAAGGAACCATTTTCTCCGGAAAATCGTTTCTTCCACCTCTATCTCTCTCTCCACAGAAAGAGAGTAAGCAGTTTAAATTTACGGAGCCATTATTCGCCTTAAGACTGTGTGTTCAGGGGCTATTAATGAAATAGCTCGAATGTAAATAAAATAACGTTGCCCCGTTTTGCACAATTTAATACCTCTCTCGTGTTTTATACGATTCTGTGTCTTAAGGGCACTACTTAGTGGCTTAATAATTCTAATTTATTTTCATAAAAGGGGTCTCAAACTACCATACTAAATAAATTTTATTTATTATACGTATACGGAGAGAAATATATTCGCAATTTAAGTTAAACATATCGTCGGCTTACAAGTAAAAGGCACTAAGTCACTTTTTTGCAAAAATGAGATTTTTATGGTACTGTAATTAATTTTTGATGATCTATGTACAGGTAAACCGAACTAACTTCTAGGTGGACTGCCAAGAGAGTTACCCACCATACAAAACGCACCAGTTTGATTTTGAATTAAATTTTATCTGGCAATAGGCACTAAGTCACTTAGTGCGTTTTACTTGTAGATTATTTCAAATTTCAAATTTCTGCACTAAGCGACTTAGTGTTTGTTTGGCGAAACGTGCATTTTTGTAACAATTATTACAAAAATTAAAAAACAACAGTGAAAGTTAAATTTGTCAATATCTCAAAACCATGTTTTTGGACTTAGTGCTCTTTACTTGTAAGCCGACGATATTTACTTGGCAATATAGACTCCTTCCTTTTTTACCCCTTTTAATCCACTCAAAACATATTTTTTCAAAACGCTTTACGGAGAACTTTAATCACAACTTTAATCAGAACTTTGGCTAAGAAATCTGCAGTTATGGCCTTTAAAATTATAAATTATGTTGCAGAAAAAAATACCCGTCTTGCAGCAGCTCTTATTATTATTAATATTATTTTTTTTAAACCCCAGATGACACTTTTCAGAAAAAAAGACAAACAAAAACGATATTCACACTTTTTAAACATATTTGCCCCTAAACCCCTTTAGTGACCCCCAGGGCCTTATATTATCTATATACAATCGCCGCCAAAATAAAAATATAAACGCTTAAGGTTTAAACGGTCAAAAGTTATCATGCTCACAGTCCGAAAAACTGATAGAAGGGATAACTTTTTTGACATTTCTCCACTAATTATAAAAAAAATTAAAACTTAGGTCGATCACGATACTTTCTCTTTAGGAGAAAGCCACAGTTTCACCAAGGAGTGACAATGCCTACACACTATGTACTTCAAAAAAAAAAAAAAAAGTCTAATGCCATATATTCTGTAAAAGATTTAGTCAATTTGAATCAAGCATTTTTAAACTGACGCAATAAAACGTACTACATTATACTTTTTCTACGACTGCTTTAGAATGTAAGCAAATACACACACTTTTCAAACACAGAATGAATCCATTCTAGCTCTAGATACGGTATGAATATTCCGTATCAAGTGTTAGAATGAGCACATGTAGTGCCATCTCTTGTTTATAAAAGTAAAGAAAACTATGTCAAAATTACCAAAAATATATTTATTTTACCATGAAATATTGAATAATATAATGCAATTTAAAGTTTTGCGTTAAAATTACATAAAGTTTATTAGTTTTTCTTAATATTTGACCAGTTTTTTTATCAATTTAGTTCAAAAAATTAAAACTGCTCCATCTATTGTTAAATATTTAAACCTGATATCTGTCACAACAATCTGACATAACCTTCAATTTTTGCATTATAATTTGTAAATATGTGCTAAAATTAAATAAAAACCTTTTTTGAGTTCTGATTTGATAAAATTATTAAATAACATTAATTGCCTTATTTAAAAATATGTGTTTTGTTGCATTTACAATGTCGAGTCACAAAAAACATTGTTTTTAATCTTGTCCGCAGTTTAAAGCCATACAGTGTTTCATATTTGCAGTCGAAGAAAAAGTATAGTCTACAACACGTATGGAATAGTCACTCCGCGCTCGCGGGACCGTCATACTCGCCTACCGGCTCGTATGACAAACTTTCCGCTCGCGCGGAATATTTTCTATTCCATACTAGTTATAGAATATACTATTCTACTATTTGGCAATTAACTTTACTTTTTGCGAATTTTCTGTTTGAAATATCTTATTCTTACATTTTAGGTAATTTTGATGCTTATCGGCAACGCCGCTCATGTGCGGCTGGCAACAGAGGAAAAAACGTCTTTCTTTTTAAGTTCGACTTTTTATTTGTCAGTGTCAGTACTTGGTGTAGAATTTATTTGGGAGGAAGTAAAAATAAAAAAAATACATACCTGTATGCCAAATTTCAAAGCTCTAGCTTAAAGCGTTCTTAGGTATTGTGCTCACAAGATTTCCCGGAGAGACCGACCGATCGACCGACCGATCAACCGATAGATCGACATTTTTTTTTGCTCGAAATTGATTTATATCGAAATAAAACGTCATAAAGCTCAAAAATACGCTTAAAAAATGTTTAAAATTTTTTGCACGAAAAAATGAGGCAAATTGTATCATAGAAAATTTTTGTGCATATCCTGTGAAACATTATAAACACGAAAATAAAAATACTGATAGGCCTGATCGTGAAAGCCATAAGATTTAAATCTATAGAATGACCACTGGTCACCCCAAAGAACCCTTATCATCATATCTACATTTCACGGTATATTTTCACCCTTTCTGTTTTTGATGAGAAAGGATACTCGTCAGACTTGTTGAAAGTATATTTTATTTTTATCAAAAACTAACTTAAAGAATTTAAAATGCAAAGGGGAGAAAACTTGAAGGACACTATTTAAACTGACCAAAGGTCAGTTTAGGGAATAGGGATAGTATTTAAAAGTTCTTGAGAAAATTTTGTTGAAATACTGGTAACGAAAAAACTTGTAGTATACTTGTAGTATACTTGTAGTATAGATATGTATTTTTTTATGTCGCATCGATGGAAATTTAAGTAAATAATTTTACGATCCTTATAAATTTTCGACATAGAATAAAACCCTATCCAAACTTCTAAATTTAAGGTAAAATTGCCTTAAATCCAACCCAACCAAAATTTTCCAATCACACTGTAATTATATATAAAATAAAGTTTTAAAAGATAATCGGTTCAATTACAAATTGCAAATGTTAAATATGTATTACTAAAGTTTATTTTTTTAAGGTACAGTTATTTTAAACCTTCCCTCCCTTGTAAACAATCTCGAAATTACCATAGCAACGTAAGTTACGCATGCGTCGTAAGCGAAATGACTAGGCCCAATTTACATAACCGTAAAACGATGACGTGCCATTCAGGCCTATTCACACGTACCATTGAAATCTATTCAATATTGACAAAAATTACAATCCCATGCAGTTTTAATACAGTTGACGTAAATGACCTTGCAATTTTCGTCAATATTGCCACAAATCTCAATCTCAATGGTACATGTGAATAGGCCTGATTAGCGAGAACAAAACAATGGTTTATTCCTCTATATTATTGGAATAAAAGCGATTTTATAAGCAAATTTTGTTTCTACAGGAATACAAAAGTTTTTTTAGCAACAGCTTTATCAATTCTCTTTTTTTACATCAAAACATCATAAAAACAAAGTAAGTAAACAAAAATTATAAATTTTGGTTATGTTGACATTCAAAACAAGCCACATGCTTCAGTGTAAATTGGACTTTGTGGAGTATTTAGAGGCAAATTTAAAATAACTATACCTTAAAAAATTTAATTTAGTAATTTAGTAATTTGCAACTTTCAATATAGTCATTTGCTAAAACTTTCTTCAGAGCCGTAGACAACTTTTTCAAGAAATCTCGAATTAAACCATTTTACCAATATTTAAAAGATATTTAAATTTCATGAAAATTTTTACTCGTAAAGAAAATTTTAAATTAAAAACTGCCTTTCTATTTCTCCTTATATAGGCCCTCATTTTAGAAAACATAGATTAGGAATGACAATTTTAAATAATGGGCGCTTAAATTTTAAAGTTAAAATAATTGAAAATTTGACATACCTAGTTTAAAATAAATTAGGTATTATTTATTATTTATTATTTATTCAACAATAACATCACAGATCCATGTAAAGCCCCACACAAACAACAAATAACCAAGCTTTTGATATTTTAATTCATTGAATAAAAAATAATATTTAGAAATAGATAAGTCTGTGCTTCCTTCTTTTTCTTACATTTTTATTTATAAGAATTTTGAAGAAATAAATACAAAATTAATGAAAAATATTGAAATATAGGAATATCAATTATCTTCATTTGCAAATGTTAATGAGGAACCCTCTTCCGGTGAGAATTCTCACTAATACGTCGTGACGCCATAGGAAACTAAAACTTTCGTAACAAGTTTTGGCATTATTAACGTACCAAAGTAGTGACACTGTTAAAAATATTTTGAACATTTAAAAATTTAAAAATGGTAGTTATTTCTTTTCTCTCTTACCCAAAAAATTAAAGCTGTTAATTTTCATTTTGTCATTGCCTCTTAATCTACTGATCTTTTCATTTAACGCTTCCTCTACTTTCTTTTTACTACTTTCATCAAGATTTTTCTGAATATTAGGGAACGTTCAAGTATTACGTAACACTCCTAGAGGGGATGGGGGTCATTTTGGAGTGTTACGCCTATGTTAATGGTACAGGGGGGGTCCAAAATGATCAAAATTTGCGTTACGTAATACTTGAACGTTAACTTAGGGAACGTTCAAGTATTACGTAACGCAAATTTTGATCATTTTGGACCCCCACCCCCCCTGTAACCCTATTTTCCTATACCATTAACATGGGCGTAACACTCCAAAATCACCCCCACCCCCCCTAGGAGCGTTACGTAATACTTGAACGTTCCCTTATTGGTCAATATTCACTATTTCCAAAAAACTATAAAAACTAATCCAGACATTTAAACTTTAAGAACATTAATATTATTAACAAAATTTATAATAATATTGATAATATTAATATTAATAATAATAATAATATTAATAATAATAATAATAATAATAATAATAATAATAATAATAATAATATTTACACCATTTTTTTTAACAGTGTATCGAACGTAGTGAAGGAATACTATACAAAATCTATTTGGAAACAACTCCAACGTAAATTCAACTTTGTAGAGCTTTTAAATAAAGCCCATTTTGGGTTAAATTTAAAGCGGGCTTTAACTCAATATCCACACATTCGTTGTCTTAAGTTTTCTGTGTAATTTGCATGGAAGCCATTTTGAAAGCGTCCCGGCAAAGCTTCGCGGAGGCTGGAAAGGTGTGGGGTTGGTGAGGGTAAAAATATAGTTCTTTCAGCAGGGACGGCTCTAAAATAGTATATTCTATAATTAATATGAAATAGACAATAAACTATGGAGAAGGTCGAAAAGAATGTTCCTTTTTACTGGACATTGTAAATGCAATAAAAATTATTATTATGGAGTTTTACGCCCATGTTAATGGTATAGGAAAATAGCGTTACAGGGTGGGGGTTCAAAATTAACAAAATTTGCGTAATACTTAAACGTTCTCAAATGTCCTTGAATGAAGAACACGGGTTTTTTAATGAAGATCCGCGCTCTTCATTCAAGGACATTGACTTTGGTTCACATAAATGCTAGCCTTAAAACAAGAGAATATGACTTTGAATAAATCAAAAGACATGTGTCCTTGGTTCAAGGAATCCTTTTTTCTATGTAGAAAAAGGCTTTTAAAAACATACCAACAAAAGGCAGAAATATAAATCTGCGCGTCCAAGATTAAACAGCCTATGTATAAATTTTTTTAGTAAATTAAATAACTATAATCTATCCATACGCCAAGTTCTGAAGCCTGGATCAGCAATTTTTGAATTCTAACCTTTGTTTATTAAGTATTACAATCGAATATCTCTTCGAGCTCGAGTGGCAATCTCCGTAGTCGCCCTAAAAACAGTATCTTTCGCCTTTGTATCATAAACTACTATTTTTCTCTTTTAGTTTTGTACAGACAACCTTTATATTTATAGTCGGAGAGCTGGTGACCATTTTAATTTCATTATTTGCTCCCGGCTATATTTTATATATGTCTTAAAGTACATTCAGATTAAGCTATTTTCAAATTGCTAGACTCCGAATCCGGTTCCTTAGGTTGCTCCAAAAGCTATGACAATGAGCTACCAAAAAATCTATTTTTAACTTGCCGAATCATGAACATTTCTTTTAATACATTCAGATTAAGCTATTTCCATAGTTATACACAATAATTCTGGGGATAAGGGATGAGAACAGTCTTTAAAAAGTGCCTTTAAAATATGTGATATCTAGTTTTTTAAAGAAATGGGAATTTATGAAATGACATTTTGATTAAATGAAAATTAAAGAGAGTTTTTAGTGTTGACATATGTCAGGTAAAGTTGTTAAAGTAATTTTTTTAACTCTTAGGCTGGGTTTCTCAAAGTGCAGCTAAATTTATCTGACACGTAATAACCATAGCAACCCCAACCAAAATCCAGAATTTGCTCTCAACTGAGACTTTATCTTTTAGATAAAGTTTTAACTGTACACTCATAAAATGGGCCTTAGCCCAGGGAATAATTGTGTAAAACTGTAAAACTAGACTAATCTAAATGTAATAAATGTAATTTATCCAATACATACAGATAATGAGACAATTACCATCTTTATTTTACCCACTCAACTGTCACTTGTCAAATTATTTTCTTGTAAATGTCATTAAAATTATTAATAAAAATATGAATTTTTAAGCTATTTATTGGATAAAACCTTGTATGGCACTCATGGGTAAACCGATATTGCCCTCTCGAAAATTAACCTGCTTGGCTGACGCCTCGCAGGTTAATTTTCTCATGGGCAATATCTTACTTTACCCACTAGTACCATAAATAACTATTGTTTGAATCGGTAAGTTAAAAGTTTATTTTTCGGGGAACCCATTTCACCACCTTTTCGAGGGTTTTAGCATCCAAAGGAACCCGATCCAGGACCTGGCAATTTGCAAGTAGCTTAATCTGAATGTACTTTAAGACCTATATAAAATACAGCTGGGAGCAAATAATGAAATAAAAATGGTCACCAACTCTTAGACTATTACAGGTATAAGACAAAACTTGGCTAGGACGATCCTGTGTAAACAAAAACCCACCCCAAACACCCAAACCACCCCCAAAACTCGCGAAGGTAGAAGCGAAGGAAATTACATAAACTTGAGCAAAATCCTTCTCCTAACCATCTGACGTCTCATGTCACTTCTACCACATTATGATTAATGACATACGGGGACTCTATAATGTAGGGCTGGGGCTTTATTTTCGCTAGAGAAGTTTGCTAGGCAAAGCTTGTAAGATTAGACGCTTTGCTATATATTAAGTTTCCGAAATTCGTGGTAGATATACAAAACGGGATAATTTTTACCATAAGTAGACGTGATATCAATAAAAATGAACGTCATATTAATAAAATTACATTGATTTTGCACCGATGTACGTTTTTAATTGTGACAATAAAATTTTTATTATATCAATGCATAAAATTGTTTGTCTTAATGTAAAATTTATTTAATAAAAAAAACCGTTGTTATAATGAATTTATGCATAAAGGCAAGGAATTTTAAGCACTGATACAATAAAGTGTTCATCGCTGCAAAATTATTTTCAGTGTAAGGTAATTTAGAATCTAAACACATTATATTCACTTGGACTGATGTTGTTTGTTCTGGAATCTTGCAGTGGGTTTAAACACACTTCTAATGCAGATATAGCAGATTAGCACTCATATTACAAAAAAAAAGGAAAAAGTAAAAAACTGTGTTACATCATTACCTCTCCACCAATCGCAGATGGAGTTTTAAACACTTTTAATCTACAAATCTGAATTTCTTAAACATTATTTTGACGTTTCTTAAACCTTAAAACTGTATTTGTTAGAAATCTTGGTCTTTAATACTTTAGCAGCCGAGCTGATTTATAAAAATTGTCCATGTGGGCAATTTTTTGTTGTTGCCTTATTTGCCATAAAATAGTGGTACAAAGTTAATCTGAGTAATTTTTTTTCTGAACAGCAAAAAAAAAGACATTTCTATTTAGAAAAGTGTAATTTATTTTCTCACCATTTGACAAATATATAAATTATATTTTTAAAAATTCGATTAACTGTAGTGTTCACCAGGGCCAGAGCGGGCATGTGCTACGGTGTAATCTTTGTATTGTCGGTCATAAAAGTTTTAACTGAGAGACGCTGAGCGGTCATGAGTGACCGCTATGGACTGGTGGGATATTACTTGTCAGTGACAGTATTACAGTGACCGCTCTGACCGCTAAAGTGTTAATTGGTAGATTCCATAAAAACTGGATAAGGGTGGATTGCACAGTTTAATTTTAAGTTTTAAAAATTCACCAATCATGTTTTAGTTTTTAAGATACCCACGAATAGTTTTAATTTCAAAATATTTTTTAACAAAAGTCAATTTATGGCTAAAACTGTTTAAAACTACGTCTGTGACTGTTATATTTCTCTAAACTAGAAACTTCTGCAACATAAGAGCATAAGATATGCCTTTGAAATTATAATTTAAAAGAAAATTAAGTAAATTCACCTTAAATTTAGGTGTTATTTCAACGACACGTGCGTCACTATACTTGTCTTTCTTGGGCGCTGTGATTTTTTAGATAGCGCAACATATCTGCATACCTATGTCTTCTAATTTTTCAAAATATCCCCTTTTGACATACAGCCTCGAAATAAATAATTAATATTTCAACTAGAGAAAACATCTTATATAGAGTTTGAAGTACAGATTGGGAGTTGGGAGAAATTCATAAGGGCGAAGGCGGGGCTTTATTTAAACTCTAGGAGGTTCAGTTGATAAATATTAATTAATGTCTACGTGAACTTGTCAGTAATTAATTTTCTTTGCCTTTACCTAAATTAATTAATTATAAATAAAAACTTTTCTTAATATAAAGTATCAGTACTTACATACAAAGAGCCAGATTTAGGCACATGCATGAAGCACATGTCTAGGCCTATAGGGTTTCACGAAAATGGGTACCGGTGTAGTCGCCGCCAGAGATATAAGAGAATTTTTTTAGCAGCGAATAGTATTTTAGGGCGTGTCAACTTGACACTGTCAAGGTATATTGGCAGCAGTCGACTGCAGTTGTTTAATTAGAACGCATCGTACGACTAATACGTACCTAATAAAATAAAATTTAATTACGCCCCTATCCCATATTAGTCTGTTTTAAAAGTAAACATTCGACTATATCTTTGGCGTCTACTATACAATACGTTAGGCAACTTAAGTGGCTTTAATACCAACCCGAACAAAAAAAAAATATCCTTGTATCCTCTTAACTTTGAAACGAGGTAAGTATTACGTAACGCTCCTAGGGGGGGGTCATTTTGGAGTGTTACGACCATGTTAATGGTATAGGAAAATAGCGTTACAGGGGGGTCCAAAATGATCAAAATTTACGTTACGTAATACTTGAACGTTCCCTAAGATATCGAATAACAAAAGTCCAAACTCTTGAACAAGACAACTTAAACTAGCTTTTCGCTCGTATTTTATATTTTAAGCTCTTAAAACGTGGACAGGGGGACGGGGGGACATTTTTTTAAATGAAAAGGGTGGACGTGTACATCATTTTAAAGCTTATAAAATTCTATATTTGACTATATAATTTTTATTTTTTTTTAACATTTTTTAAAAAGGTTTTATTATTCAACTTTTTTTGCTAAACCTAGCGATTGTTTAAGATTTTTTTTTGTATTTTTTTATTAATATTAATTAAAATTTGTTTAAAAGTATAATTTACGTTTTCTCAATAGGAAATAATATTTTTTTTTTAATTGTTTGATTTTGGACGAAAATAACCATTTTCAACCCTAAACCCCAAAAAAAATAATATTTCGTCCGACAATTTTATTAGCTTTAAAATAATGTAACACATGACCCCTCTTCCTATTTGAAAAAAAATCACTCCATGCCCCTAGCCCACATTTTAAGAGTTGAAAATATCAGATATATGCCAAAATATAGTTTAAATTGTCTTATTTAAGACTACATGGCGGCACTTCAAGCCAATCACGGTATCGTATTCTTATGTACTATGTTGTTGTGCGAGCCTGTGGATATGCCCTTATTCTCAATGGCTGTTAAATTTAACAATGCTGCCAACATCATAGTAGGCCATAAATTCCCCATGAGTTAAAGATTAACAAACTTTATTCTTAAAAAAGAGAAATATTTTATCTACGTGCAATTTAAAATGTAATCAAGACTTATATACAGTCTAATATGTTATAAAACATCTTAAAATAAGGTCACAGAATGACTCTAAACCATTAAATAAATTAAATAAATAAATATTTTTATCCAATACATAGAGATAATGAGACAATTAACAGCTTTATTTTAAATAGATAAACTCAATAATAACCCCCGCGTGGCTTTTACTTTATTGAGTGGATAATTATTTATTTTACCCACTCAACTGTCACTTGTCAAATTATTTTCTTGTAAATGTCATTAAAATTTTTAATAAAAATATGAATTCCTAAGCTATTTATTGGATAAAACCTTGTATGGCACTCATGGGTATACCGATTGTGCCCTCTCGAAAATTAACCTGCTTCGCTGACGCCTCGTTTGGACAGGTTAATTTTTTCATGGGCAATATCTTACTTTACCCACTAGTACCATAAATAACTATTATTTATCTTTTAATATAGACCTACTCACTTTATCTAATCTAAATGTAGCGGTGGCCATTGAGAAATAGATATTTCAAGTCGATATCTTACGTCGTTTAAAGCGGCACTGTGTCATTTAAAAGAATAACCCTGTATATTTAGGAAATATTCGCTTATAATACCATATAGGATTAAATTTAATAAATTAATTATAACTAAAGTAGCAGCCAATTTTCCTTACAAGAAACCCTGATATCCCGAAAGCAATTTTCTCCAGAATATTCTGAGCAGAATTAGGTTTTATACTTAGTTTATACAACAATGGACTAGTACACTAAATGTACTAGTATAGTTCTCCGCATGAAAGAAAGTCTCTTACGGAAGGGGGAGGAATCATTCGCGTTCTCTTCTTTCCGTCAAGAGCGTTATAAGGCGTGCGTGCTTACATCGGGTCTCCCACTTGCACACACATTCCAAACATATTTCTCGTAGCCACAGATCCGTGCGTCAAACTTTATACTAAATGGTAAAGTCTAAGTAATTTAAAATATCTTGAAAAAAATATTTATACACACAGTCTATATCTCCGTTATTATCAAAGATACAAATTTAATCAAAAAAGAACTATAAATGGGACCAAAAGGACTTTTGAGCAATCCTTAACCTACGGCTCCCCCCTTTAGGACCACCCCAACTTTCTTGTTTTCCCATAGCACCCTATTAGGAAGAGTCCCATTTAAAAGAAATATGTAATAAAAATAGATAAAAGCTTAACAAAAATAAAATAAAATAAAATGAAAAAACTTGTAATTACCAGATTAAACCCCACCCTTCTGACTCACCTCTCCTCCTTAGAACCATCCTGATCTACTTTTATTATAATTATCAGAGCAATGCAAAAAAGGAAGTATTTTGGTGGTTTAAGGTGGTCATTATTTTTTGCTTTTTTTTTGTAATATTATTGTTTTGCTTATCGGTTATGTTGTTTTTGTTTTTCTTTACGTAATATAGGGGATATTTTAATAAATGGTTAGGGTGTTTTTAAGGAGGGGGGATAGTCACAGGTGGTGGGTTACTATGTTTATTAAAAGTATTTGTATTCTATTTTGTCTTATTGTACCACTCTTTTAGCTTTTTTTTTGCAAATATACAAGAGTATAATAATTTTTTTCCGTCCACAATTCCTTTTATTTTAATAGACGTACCCTCTAAGAAAGTATAAAGTATTATGCATCATCAGATAATTATAATCCCCAACACAGAGAAAGGTGACTGTTTTATTAACAGGTCAAGTTTTTCCATTATGGGAAAAAACAATTCTCTTTTCCAACTAGGTAAGTTGACATTATTCAATCAACAAGTCGAAAGTAATGGAAAGTACTATGTCGAGCACACTTAGTGATAGATGAATTCAATACAAACAAAACCCTAACTAAAGGCAGAAAAAATGATTTACCGCACAAGGACACTAAGTGTGCTTATATATACCGCAGGGGGACATCTAGACACAAGACTACTATTTCTAATTTTATAGAGTGATTCCATAAAAAAAATATTTCTTGAATTTCCACACATATAAATGTCAAAAATATTATTAATAAAATAAGATTTTTACTCCGCCTTCGGTGTCGTGTCCCAAACTTCCCTTCTCGCAAAATAAATTGTCCCTTTTAGCATTTATATCATTAATAATTATTATTTTAAAAATTATTTTTATTTTTTAATTTGTATGCAATTACCTATCTTTCTTTTAAAGGGTTTAAAGCTATATTCAGGTTTATTTTAATTTACCCTTGAAAAATAGGGGATATTTTTAAAGAAAATATGCCTTAATAAAACCAGTTTCTTGAGATATAATAACTTAAGAACTGACCCTTGGTCAGTTGATGTCATACAATTTATAAAAAATAGGGTAAAATAAAACTGGAATTTTAAATATCAGTTACTTTAAGGAGTTTTTCTCATGACACAAGAATTAATATTCTAGAGAAGCCTCTAAAAACCTATTTAGACAAACTTACAAAAAATTTTCAAATGGAGGTGTCTTTTTTATATTTTTTAGGTACTGATTTCAAAATTTTATTCAGTTTTCTTAGCCATGTACTAGTTTTTTGTAAATTCATGTTTGTTTTCTTATATTTAAAATTTTGGCGAAGGCGCCACCACAGGACAGAATTTACGAAACAAAAATTAATATTTTTTTTCTCAACATATGGTTTTAAATAAGGGTTTAATAAGGGTTTTATGCAATATGGGTTATAGGGCTGATATAAAGCATAAATTTGTTGAACTTAAGATTTTAACTGTACCATCTTTGTTTATTTATGTTACTGCCTGTTATGTTAAAGAAAATTTTTCTGATTTTTCTCAACAATTAGATATCCATGAGAGAAATACTCGATTCTCTCATAATATTAGATTGCCCAATTTTAGACTTCAGAGCAGTAAACTTGGCTTAAACTTCTATGGACCTACTTTTTTTAATCATTTGCCATTAAATATGCGCAATCTTCCAACAAGGCAATTTAAAATTAAATTGAAGGAGTTTTTGATTGAAAAGGCCCTGTATAGTACGAGTGATTTTTTAAATTACAAATTTTGCATATATGTTTGGCTGTACTAAATTGTGCCGTGAAATTTTGTATTTTGAATTTTGATTTAAATTAACCTATTTTATAGTATTATTAATTTGAGCCATTTCGCCTCAATGACTATTTATATCGTAAAAATCTAAAACAGAAAATAAAATTAAAATGTTCTTATCAGGCGCACCTATTTCTAGATGCGCTGGTAAGGTATTGCGTTTAAAATAATACTTATCTGTTATATCTTCTTTACCTAAAAAATATTATTAGTCAATACCTTACCAAAGTTTAAAAATTTTGCCTAAATAGAGAATTTTCAATAAAATTCTTGATAAATCGTTAAAATAATTAAAAAAGAACGAAAAACTGAATAAAAGTTAACTTCTAACGTTTCGGGATCTAATCTGATCCCGTTTTCAAAGAAAATTATTAGTTTTGAAAGAATTTGTGCAATATTTGAAAACGGGATCAGATTAGATCCCGAAACGTTAGAAGTTAACTTTTATTCAGTTTTTCGTTCTTTTTTAATTATTTTAACGATTTATCAAGAATTTTATTGAAAATTCTCTATTTAGGCAAAATTTTTTAACTTTGGTAAGGTATTGACTAATAATATTTTTTAGGTAAAGAAGATATAACAGATAAGTATTATTTTAAACGCAATACCTTACCAGCGCATCTAGAAATAGGTGCGCCTGATAAGAACATTTTAATTTTATTTTCTGTTTTAGATTTTTACGATATAAATAGTCATTGAGGCGAAATGGCTCAAATTAATAATACTATAAATATATATACGCCTCAAATAAATTATAGATTCTAACCTATTTTAATTATGTTAATGTAACATTTATTTATTATTTGACGTGTGAAAACATTGTATCACAAATAAATTACTTACTTACTTACTTACTAAACAAAAAAAAAAACAGCCCGTAGCTTTGATTTCTAAAAAATAATAGATTTTTCCATTTAAACCCCTAGCACATTATTTTTAATACATTTCCAGCTTTAACAGTTTTATTAAGGCACAGTAAAAAAACAGTTTTTATGTGTTATTTATATAAATATTACACAAAAATCAGCATCAGATTAATCCCTAACCCAAAATCACATTTTTTTCTATATTTTTCCCATATTTTTTTTGTTTCTCAGAGTAAAGCTAGAGAAAAAACAGAAAATTTGGCGAAAAATAAATAGCATAAAGCCGTCTAAAACGAATCACTTATCACTTATCATAACCCTATTTCTACTAAAAACTTTTGCAGCTTTAACAGCGATATACACTAAAAGACTTTTTTGTGTTAATTATTTAAAACCTTACCAAAAGATCAGCATCAGATTAATCCTTAACACAAAATCACATTTTTTCTTATACTTTTCTTATATTTGTTTCATATTTCTCTAAAATTAAACCAACTAAAACAAACATCAGCAAAAATCAGCGGAAAAGAAAATGGCATAAAATCGTTTTGCAAACCTCGAGTTCAAAAAAACGAAAAAGACCGTCCCTTCGCTTTTTATCACACATGCGCCTATCACATCCCAGATTTCATTCTTTCATTTTTCCTCTTTTAAAATATTGCACTCGGTTTTCTTTTTCTGATCGAATGGGTGCGAGAGAGACGCAGATATTGCTGAATGGTGAAGTGAAATATGCAAGAGGTGTTCCGCAATGAATGGAACAAATGACGCTTGCTTTTGTATTGGTTGAGTCTTTTTATTTTTATTGTCATTAAACAACTATCAAAGACTTCATACCCACAGAGAAAAAAATTTCTAAAAAGGTACTTGTGATACTTGTTTTAGATACTTATCGCAAGTATAAAAATAGTTGATATAATAGTTATTTATGGTACTAGTGGGTAAAGTAAGATATTGCCCATGAGAAAATTAACCTGCGAAGCGTCAGCCAAGCAGGTTAATTTTCGAGAGGGCAATATCGGTTTACCCATGAGTGCCATAAAAGGTTTTATCCAATAAATAGCTTAGAAATTCATATTTTTATTAAAAATTTTAATGACATTTACAAGAAAATAATTTGACAAGTGACAGTTCAGTGGGTAAAATAAATAATTATCCACTTAATAAAGTAAAAGCCACGCGGGGGTTATTATTGAGTTTATCTATTTAAAATAAAGCTGGTAATTGTCTCATTATCTGTATGTATTGGATAAAAATATTTAACTAATTTAAAAAAAGTCAATTAAACTGATGGAAGATATTATAAAAAGTCTAAATGCCTTGTTTTAAAAATCTGGAGACTTACTTAAATAAAATTTTATTAAAAACGGTTGGACTACGTTGCTCTACTGCGTATTTATTTTGTTTAACTATTTTGATCAAAAATATTCTCCCCAATATTCTCACGCAAAGCTTTAATAATTATAATTTCAAAGTCGTGTTGCGTACATAGCAAAATCTTAAGCAGATTAAGTCGGCACAGACACATCCATCTTTCAAAAGCTTTATCTCAAACATACAACGTTCATCCTTAATTTCAAAACCGAAACCCGTTTACTTCAGCACACATACACTCATACACTTATAAAGTTTATAGTTTATATAGGTACATCGACCGACTTACGCAAAAAGCAGTCAAAAATTTATACAAGCTTTTAAGATTGTTTTAAACAAATATAAAAACTGTAAGTAAAATTCCATAACCTGTAAAATTTTTTAAGCCATAATTTTATTGTTACCAATATTGTCTTTGATTGGTGTTTAATTTCCGTAGAAATAAAATATCCTATACTGCTGCGCCTCGGCCAAGTAGCATCTCTCAAATTGGAAATGTTTCATTTTCTTATTAGGTTAGAAATATACTTTTTCTGGTTGCTGTAACAAGACAAAATATTGTGCCTCTTAAGGCATTATAATTTAAAATATCTAAGTTTTGTTTGGAATGACAAAACTTGTTGTTGCCGTTGCCAGATTTATGGTTTTAGAAAAATAGTTGGCCTGTTTTAATTATAAAATATTATATAAACAGGTCGGTTGTCCTAACCACACCTTTTTTTTCTGTGTGAGTTTACATTCTAAGAACTTTTTTATGAAAGTTGAAGGGCAGATATATGTTTTTAACTAATTTTGACTTGCTGATTCAGAATTTGCTTTCAGATTTTTCATCAGACATAATTTTTTAGATATTTTAGGTTTTTTAGTAGACGCAGTCTCCCAAGGCTGCGGGCCCTGCTGGTTTGATCGCTCCGCTCCAAAAGAGCGCTGGTAAAATGAGCGCTGGACAAAATAGCGTGACCCAAAAGAGCGCTTGGACAAAATAGCGCGACCCAAAAGAGGGCTTGGACGAAATAGCGCGACCCAAAAGAGTGCTTGGACAATATAGCGCGTCTCAAAAGAGCGCTTGGACAAAATAGCGGGTCTCAAAAGAGCGCTTTCTGAATGAATTTAGGGTTACCGTGCGCATCAGGCCCACAAAAACAACCTAAGTTTTACGTTAACGTTGGTTGGTTTATTTTTTTGCTGGTTTGGTGTTTTTTTTTTATGATAAACTTTGTTACGTTAATGTTGAATGGTTTGTTTTGTTGCTGGTTTGGTGTTTTTTTTTTTAATAGGAAACTTTGGTTTGCGTTAACCTATTTTGTGTTTTTTTTATTTTTATTGTTTTGTTGTCAATTAAATTATTTGATATCCAAGCTTTATTTTATGATACGCTATTTTGTCTTAGCGCTTATTTGACCAGCGCTATTTTGGGACACATTTTTTTTTTCGAGCGCTCATTTAACCAGCGCCGTTTTGACCTAGCGCTCTTTTGTACTCGCTATTTTGAGACACGCTATTCTGACCAGCGCTATTTTTTCCCAGAGCCGGTTTGATATATGAAAATCTAGGCTTTCCCCCTTTTAATGCATTACAAAATATTATAATGCAGGAGTTAGTATATAAGATGGACGTTTTAGAATACATGAAGATGGCAATCTTATTCCTTCTAACTAGAAATTATACATCTCAAGACGCTCTCAGGCATAAATAATTCCACCCTGCGCCTTATAAACCCACCCCACCCCTTAAAATTGTAAATTTGCTCCCGCAGAAGGTATTAATCTAACTTACGTACGAAATTCAAACTAGTGACTTTGGATTAGGAAGTTTAATATATTCTAAAACTTTATCGCGGGCGAATACACCTCCCATTTTGCCCCTCTTACCACTATATCGCCCCCTAGGATCTAGTCTCGTTCCGGAATATCAGGGAAAAACAAAAGCGAAGCGGGTCCCAGCACCGCCATCTTAAATCAATATGATATAAAATGAATCTCTGCGCGTTCAAGATAAAGAAAAGGAGATGCTGGAGAAATGGAGATGGAGAATAACGTTCTTTTGAACTGAAGCCAGGGGTGTTATATCTGAGATTCTGGATGTACCTTTAGTCTTTCAAATTATGTTAAATATGCTAAAAAGTACTTCATTTTATTTTTTTTTAATTCAGACTAAATTACTATTTTTTAAAGTATTTCATTTTCATACAATTACTATCGCAAAGTATCTCTCAAATTATATTGTCACCATTGGTATTTAATACTTTACTTGTGATATTAAAAACTACAATGTGTGTATTACAATATGTTGTCATACTACCACATCACAACGTGCTGGTACATTTAAATCCTCACGCAACATGTGTTAATTAATACTAGCATTTTATAGTAAAAATTACTGTAACATTTGGTAAAGCATATCACACTTATAGTATGGTATACTTTAGGTTGTTGTTAAGTTGTATCTAGTTTAAAGTATGTTACAGTATTCAGAAAAATTACTAATCGGTAAATAATACCAAAATTTTGATTAGTAATAATATAAAGATTGCAACCACACACAATTACACACTGACAAAATAATCGATCCTTTTTTTACCTTTCTCTATATTATTACTAATAAAAATTGCAGTATTTATTATTGTATTAAAAATACAACGAAATTTTCTGAGTGTGGAAAAGTACAGTTGGCATTACTACTTTATAATGTCATAATATGACACCAAAGTGTCATAGAAGCGCAGACAAGTTTCATAGCTCAGTAAAGTTATGTTTAATCCTTTAAATTTTTGATTTTGAACTCGTAGTATATTAAAATTTTATAACTGGCACTGGGAACAAAGTGCGGACAATACAAACGATCAGAAGAGACTGCGTATTTTCCATTACCATTCCAAAGAACTGCAAGAAATGCAATGAAAAAAATGAGGAAATGATTTTGTACCAAAAGTCGTATTTTTAATATTAAAGTAAAAGTTGCCACAAAGTGAACATTTTTGTCATCTCATGCATATTTTCGAATAATTCTCTGCCTCTTGCAATCGGTGCTTTGACTCTAAACTTACAGAACAGAAACACCAACTATTTATAATATAGTGCGTAATGCTATTATCGCCTGGCTGCACGGTAAAAATAAATTACATTAAATTACATAGTCCGTAAATGGTAATATGTTGCCATAGACCGGAATGGTAAAAATTACATAGTCGGTAATGGTAATGTTTTGCATAGACCGGAACAGTAAAAATTACATAGTCCATAATGGTAATATTTTGCATAGACTTGAAATTTGAAAAAAAGTATTTACTACTTAGAAAATGTTTGTTCCAAATTACAAGTCTCTGTGTCAAAGCTTTTTTGAAATATCGTAACGTAAAGTTCATTTGGTTTAATAAACCAAACGATTTGCACCCTTAATAAGAGTATAAACTGCTTACATCTTTCTTTAAAGATCTATTGGTTGATAAAGATCGTAATTTATAATGAATGTAAATTTTAGGCCACAAATAAAGCATTTAAATATCGTACATAAATAATATTTACCTTTTTTACACTTTTAACACTTTAACCTAGCAGCATGCGTCGCTATCTTTAACAATAACAATATTAAACGGTCCGTGTCATGCCTTCTTGGTTACTGTCCAAAGCGCACGCGAGTCTTAAAATAACATAGCCCGACATTGTAAAATCATGTAAAAATATGTAAATCAATGTAAATATATTTTTTTACATTATTTTACATTTCTTTACATTCTTTTACATTCTTTTACATTCTTTTACATTATTTTACATTATTTTACATTATTTTACATATATTCATGAATTACGCATAGTCCAGAATAGTAAATTACTATTCCGTACTATGTAAATTCATGTATTTTTACATTATTTTACATGCAGTTTTTACAGTGTGTACTTACTTATAAAATGATAGTCGCTGAATTAATTTGCGACCGAGATTTAAACTCGGAGGCGTTACTCTAAAGGATACTAAGGAGGATTATTTAAGATACTAAGGATAATTTATTCATTGAATTTCTTGGATGTTGTTAAAGTAAAGTTTAAGAGGGTCGCTTATGAAGTGTTAAGATTTCTATATGCAAAGTAAGGTGGGGTTCTGTGTACTTACTAAGGAAGTTTAGGATGTTAATAAATGGCTGAATGAAATATTATGTTTGGTTTAAATTTGGGATTTATGAGATCCTGTATTCTGCCTCGTAATATTATTACTCACTTGCAACGAACTAATAACTCTTCTTTCTAGAATACACATACCGTTAAAATAAAGTATCGCCAAAGGTTTGTTTGTAAACAAATAGTAGGTATATTCAGGCCTGAACAATAATAATTACCAGTAACTGGTATTGTTGTCACTGTTAGAACAAAGATGTGCGAGTAAGACAGACAAATGTTTATGTTGCCGACGTTTTTGTTAGTTTTAACGAATGAAATGCCTATTCTAGAGAGAAGAGTTATTAGTTCGTTGCTCACTTGTTACTTATAGCAAGAACAGAATTATAAGAATAATTTTTAAACTTTTTAAAATTATTCCCAAGTAGAATTTTTCAGAGCATTTTTGGTAGCCGGTACCTAAACATTATTTTAAATGTAACAAATAAAGTAAAGTCGTTAAGTAAATATTAATTAGATGCCAAAATGGGAAATAATATAAAGGCAGCTATTACTTTCTTGGTGCGTCGTACTATTACAGACAATTAATAATTTTTTTCACTACTAGCTTTAGAACATACCATTATTTATCATGTTTTCAGACTGTGATTATCCAATACATACAGATAATACGACAATTACCAGCTTTATTTTAAATAGATTAACTCAATAATAACCCCCGCGTGGCTTTTACTTTATTGAGTGGATAATTATTTATTTTACCCACTCAATTGTCACTTGTCAAATTATTTTCTTCTAATTTTCATTAAAATTTTTAATAAAAATATGAATTCCTAAGCTATTTATTGGATAAAACCTTGTATGGCACTCATGGGTAAACCGATATTGCCCTCTCGAAAATTAATTTTCTCATGGGCAATATCTTACTTTACCCACTATTACTATAAATAACTATTTCTCTCCTAGTAGTATTAAATTTTATAAACAATTGATTTCTCTCACTTTAGATGTTTCAGTTCTTTGTGCAATTTATACTAATTAAATCCAAGAAAATAGCTTTAAATAACTTTTTATTTATTAAATATAATTAATTATAGTTATTACCAATTAATACAATCAATAATTAGCCAAAGATTATGAAAAAAAAAAAAAAATTAAAAAAAACTAAATTTTTAAATGACACTTCAAAGTATTTACTTGATTTTTATAAAAATTTCAAGAAATATAATTTCTGTTAATAATTTATTTTATTATTTGAATACAAATAGTTAAATAGTGCTAATAGTGAAAAAACTAATATATAAACTACGGTTGAAAAGACTATTATAGCCTCGCACTCTTAAATCCCTTGCTCCTACGCAGCTCGGGATTTAATACTCTCGGCTATAAGAAAAGTCTTCTCTACCTTGGTATATAATTACTATTATTGAGTAATTATGTGGTTACGGGAGCATTAATATTCCTCTTAGGTAAACAATTAATGTAAGTAATGTTTTTGGTGGTAATTACTATGCTGCGACTGTTAAAAGTTTTACAGTATCTACATATTTAACACAATAAGGTAAAAGGTATTGTAAGTCAGATTTTTGTAGTTTTAACCCATGAATTATAACAGATCCACTTATTTAGGTATCGACTAAATTAAATGCTAGCTGGGTTGTAAAATTAAAAACATTTTAAAAATAAAATACCAAGAATTTTATATTAATACCTATTATTTTACGATACATTTTTAATTATTCATTTATATTAAATATAAATTATAATTGACAGATGGCGCTTTGTTAATTAATTAATTAAGTTTCATTAATAAAAAAATTAAAAGGATGTTATTTTTAAATAGCGATTTTGAGCTCCTTTAGGAGAGAGGACGCGCCCAGTCTTAACTTTACGAAACGTTAGAACGAGACAGTAAGACCCACTTTTCCATCCACGGAAAAGAGACAAAGCTAACACCTGGTAAATATTCATGACCGAAGGAAATATTAGAGTTATATTCAACGTAAGGCGGAAGCGCCATTTTCTAGAAACGCCCTCTCGCAGGATTTTTCGACGCGCGAAGACGCCGACGCTGCTACCACCGCCGACTAGATCGATTGTTTTGTAGTTTAGAAATTTAATTAAACTGAGATATTGTATTGGAGAAATTCTAACGAAGATGTGCGGCTTTATTTGGGGTCTGGGGGATAGACAGGAGGATGGAGGATGAGGTAAACCTCTTTAAATTGCTCTCTAAAAAGCAGACTTTATCGGGATTTTGGTATTTAGTCCAAAAACTCTAATTCAATATATTCCTTGCCAAAAGAAAGAGTGATCGCAAAAAAAATATGTTTTTTGACCTGTTTTTCAAACACCTGTAACTTCGATTGAAATTCATAAAATGTAACGTATAAGTGCTCAAAACTTTTGTCTGGTCATAAACTTGTGCAAAAAGCAAGATTTATTGTTCTAGAAGCTAAACATCCCTTTAAATAAAGGGTTAACTATGGGTACTTTAAATTGATAGAATTATTTTTTGAATTTTTTAATTTTTAACTCCTTTAAGTTATGTAATTTTTACAGAATATGTTCCGTAAAATTTCATTTTGTATAAATTTTTGTAGAATATGTTGCGTAAAATGTTATTTTAAAAATATTAATATGAAGTTATGCAGAACATGTTCTGGAAAAGTCACATAATTTAACGTTGGCAACAATGTTTACATATTTTTTTATCAATCAATCAAATAGGGTTTTTAGTTTTAAGTGACTAAAATAAAAAAATCATCAAAATCGGGAAAACTCTTTTTTCACTATTTTCAACATATCTAACTCTATTTTTTTTTGGGTCACTTGATTAAAAAGCAACAAAATTAATGAAATCGATTTTATTTTTACTTACTTTTTCAAAATTTAAATCTTTAATAATAATTACATTTAGCATGTATGTTCAAAAATTCACTAAAAACATTGCACTACAAAAAAAAAACACTTCACACCAGTGCACTAATAAACTTAACACTTAATAACACAACTTAAGACTTTAAAAATAAAAGTTTTCTTTGCAAGGTAACTTAAACTAAAGTTAACTTGAATAGTAACTCCTCAAAAACTATCAATCGACTGAATCAATTCAAATTAAAATCTAGTCATCCCCTATTAAATTTTCTGGCAACCCTTGACCATCGGTCAGCAATGTGTGACAAAAGTGTATAAAAATATCCGACACTTCTTAATGTCGTGAGAAAGGGTCAGTTGTTTTCAGAATACGCTTTTTTGAAATGTTGACCAGACCTGTTTCGAATTAGGTTTCACCCTAATTTTAAAAAGTAACTTTATTTCTAGAAATATTTAAACTCGTCGTATTGTGCTTTTGATAATATTTAAAACTGAGATTAAATTTATCGTCATTTTACGTCTTACAAATAATTATAAGAAAATGTTTTTAAAAATTGAAATTTTGTCTAAAATTATAATAAAATGTTATTTTAACGTGCGCAAAAATGTCTGGCACATTGTTTACTAAGAAACGCTAGCAACCAAGACCCCCCTAAAAAAAATTGGTGAAAAAACAAACCGTTTTTATTTTATTCAATATAATAAAGAGCGTTACGTAAAGCTACAACAGTCCCCCTCCACTCACGTTACTCATCGTAACGCTAAGCACTACCACCACTCTCCCCTAAGAGCGTTACGTATTTTAAGTATGTAGAATATGGAAAGTGGCTCATTTCGAATTAACAGCAACAAATAATGTACAACTATGTTTCTTAACCCATCTTCTAGGACTTGCATGGTACGCCACTGCAACTGTTTATAAAATTATTAAAGTCAGTTTTAATGAATATTTTCTTTTTTATTTTTTCACTTTTTTACTTCTGGTTTAGGAGATATCAGGATTTTCCTGAAAGTTGTCACTTTTTCAGTCCAAACTCAAAAAGTACTAAATCAGCAGAGTTTTTTATTTGAAGCTCATGTCTTTTACTTCTTCTTCTACAGTTTCTTCATCCCGGGGCAACTTTTTATTGCCGTCTGACGGAGGCTTAACGGTGATTTCGCAGAACTGCCGCCGGACGGAGTCAAATCCATTAATTAGCTTTCGAAATATTTGATTTAAAAAATGTCATTTTTTTAGGTGTCCGGAATTTAATACGCGGCAGTGTATTTATATAAAATAATTCCTTTCAATTTTAATCATAAAGCAAGCAAAACAACAAGACATCCTCTAACCGAATAGAAATAACATCATAATAATATACAGACAATATTGCTTTAAAGTTGTGCCATATACATTGCCAAAGTAAACTAGAAACTGACTCTGGCAGATATACCAATATTAGCCCTTACACAGCACAGGAGAGTACACCAGGCATAATTCAATATAAATGCAAATATCTTATATTAAGTTGGCCATGCATTTTCGTTAAGACAACATCTAAGACTTCAAACATATTTTGACTTTAACAAGCTAAAATAGACCTTAATTCAAAATTGTATAGAGACTATATTTTCATATAATTTGTATTAGAAATTTACACAGTCTTCCTCGGAGGTGGTTTTGTTTTATTTATCATCCTCGCAACTCTATAGATGCACAGGGAGAAGAGTTTAGTTCAGACAACTAAATTTCTAGATCGAATAAAATTTTATTTTAGAGAAATATATTTAATTGTAAGAATTAAATTATTGTATTAAAGGTTTGTTTCAGAAAATTAAATGTTATTACACTGATAAAACAGATAATTTTGATTTATTTGGATATGGCCAATTAAATTATTTGGTTGTGAGTAATAAATTTTATTTGAGTCAAATAAATATTTAGTTCATGTAAATAAATATTTTAATTTTAAAATCATTTATTAATGGGAACAAAATAGTTTATTTGACAGAAATAAAATTTATTTGTCACAACCAAATAATTCAATTGGCCATATCCAACCAAATATTTTGTACACACAAATAAACTGTTTTATCAGTGTATAAGATAAATTGGTATAAATCCAAATATAGTAATAATTTTCTTCCAAGGGTTGACGCGTCAGTTTTTTTTTTGGGTAGGTAGGGTAGGCCAAAAATTTCCCAACTAAATATAATTAATTTCCCAAATTTTACCCTGAAAAAAAAAACTTTAGGTACCCCTGACGAAAAATGTTGATAAAGAAATAAAAAAGTCCTCGCCTTTACCACTGCACAGTGGTGTGACCTTGAGAGGTCACAGCCAAAAGGGGTAAAATGGTACTTTTTTTTTAAATATATATATCATAGTTTTATATAAAAAACCTTAGATTTTTATGACCTGACTTTAAAAATTAAATTTTGCCGTATAGCCTTACATGTTTTAGTATTGTGCTAATTCCAAATAATTTCAGATACACTGGTTCCAAAAAAATTTCGAGAATAACAACGAGTATTCACGAAGCATTGTATATCTTTAAGCCTTGTTATTATAAGGAAATTTCTATCTTAAGACGTGGCTTCGCAGTATTTAATCAATATTTCATTAGATGTGGTATCAAATTTCATTAATGTTAGATTGGAAGTTTGTAAAGTTTTGTGGGCTGGTGGGTTAAGAAATTTTGCAAATTTTGACTATGTGTTGTAAATTTCTATTAAATTTAATAGTATACTGATTTTTAAGTCACTCTATTTAGCTGCGGTTTTAGCTCCGTCGTGACGGAGAGAGTATTAACAGACAACAAAATATAATTTAAAGCTATGTACATAATATGTACAAATATGTACAAATATGTACCATAATCCCTTTAAAATTTTTTGACAACCTCTAGATTTTTTTTCTAATTTATCTGACCGGAAAAATTTGTGATCACGATAATTCGAAAACGCTTCAAGCTAAAGGCTTCAAATTTGGAGCATAGATTTCTCGTCTCACATATTTTATTAAACATTTTGCCTTGTTTAGCATGTTTTTGTATTTATTCATATAATATATATTTTAAAGATTTCAAGAAAGAAACCTATTTTACAACAACTGTTGGCAAAAATACATAACAAATGTTTTTCACACTGCTACTAACGAAACTTTGGTAACCTTTGTTTAAAATCTTCCTCTAAGTTTAGGAAAATTTCCCAAAATTGAATGAAAATTAACAAATATTATCAGGAGTTTAAAAATTACAGGGACTGATCTTTCAGTTTTTCAATTTTTAACAAAAGTACACTGAAATTCAGGAAATTTGACAGTCTTATATAAATTTTCTCATATAATAATTCTAATTGGCTTAAATATTCTTCAAATACCTAAATATATATATATATATATATATATATTATTTGTTATTAATTTATTTTTTGGGGAAAGGCGCGTGCAAAAAAATAGTGTATCTAACTGACTAAAAAGTGCTATTTCCTGGCTCGTTTCCTATAGAACCACTCGCTTCCACCTCGTTACAAAATGAGTCACTTTTTTGCCTTGTTGGGTTATATACTATTATAATGTATGTAAAATGAAAGAAAAGGAACATTTTGTTAAAAACTATTTTTTTTTCTTTTTGATTTGAAAAAAAAAAATTGTTACATTTTTCAAAAAAACTGTAAAGAAAAATGTTATTTTGTTAGCAGCATGCTACCAGTACTTTGTGGCCATACTTTTACAACGGTCGTAGCCGCTAGATGGAATGACCCTAAAATTTAATAGTATCCTGAATCAGGATTCCTGATTAAGTAGCGTGCTATAGTGTGATGCGGATAAGGATAAGGTTTAATAGCGAGTTTGTTACAATGTTACTACAGTAACATATAACTTTATAGCGAGATAGTTAGTCTTAGATTAAACTGTAAAATTAGATAAGATAGTCATTTGGTTTGGACTTATAACCACCTATTTTAAAAATAGCGCCTATGATAAAAATGTGATACCTTTTGGGAATATATTGTTCTGCTAATTTTGCTACAGTGCTCATTTCATTGATATGAAATAGTCATACCGTATCTAGAGGTAGAATTGATTTATTCTATGTTTAAAAAGTTTGTATATTTGCCTACATTCTAAACCAGTCGTAGAAAAATGTAATTTTATTCGATTGATTCTAAAAGCAACACTTTTTGTTTATGTTTTGCGAAAAGTTGGAGTTTGGACTAGGGCCAAACAGTTTTTTGGCCCGCTAACTAAAACTTGTTATTATAAAGCTTATTTTTTAATAAGATACCTTACTTTTACTGTAATATTTATAAAGAAATATGACCTTATGGTCTTGAAATATATCGTCGGCTTACAAGTAAAAGGCACTAAGTCACTTTTTTGCAAAAATGGGATTTTTATGGTACTGTAATTAATTTTTAATGATCTATCAGGTAAACCGAACTAACTTCTAGGTGGACTGCCAAGAGAGTTACCCACTATACAAAACGCACCAGTTTGATTTTGAATAACATTTTATCTGGCAATAGGCACTAAGTCACTTAGTGCGTTTTACTTGTAGATTATTACAAATGTTTCTGCACTAAACGACTTAGTGTTTGTTTGGCGAAACGTGCATTTTTGTAACAATTATTACAAAAATTAAAAAACAACAGTGAAAGTTAAATTTGTCAATATCTCAAAACCATGTTTTTGGACTTAGTTCTCTTTACTTGTAAGCCGACGATATGTTCTTTTTGACAAGATACAAGTATTTTAATCATTTTATATAAATAAAAATTTCTTCTTTAACATAACCTCAAAACATGGTTAACCGGATTACTCTACTAAAATAAATAATATTTAAATATAGTTATAAAACGGTTTCAGAAGTATTAATATTTTCATAACAAACATATTTTAACAAAAATTAATCGAAACACTAAGCTGATTTGAAAATGAAACCGCAGACAGAAGAAACGATTCAATTGTTTTTTTAGCGATTTGATTGGATAGCAATTTGTCATGGATAACTAAATAGGAAATAATACAGCAAAAAGAAATATTATTTACAATTTAAAATTAAATATATTTTAATAGTTTTTTATAATTAGTTACAATCGAATAAGAAGAATTGTATAATTTATTTATTTATTTTAGTATTTTATACAGATCATGGAGAGCTCCAAATAAGCTTCTGGCTTGTGATAGGGGCTCTCCATTAATTTTGAGAACAAAATAGTCGAAATAATATCATTGTAAGTAATTGAAATTTTCAAAAAAATCTTCATTAAAATGAATCGGCTGAAATGGCTTTATCTTGATATGATTCCACAGTAGGTAGGTTTATTACCCTCGGGCCGGCCGGGCCTCGGCTTTTAAAAATCTACTCAATCGAAAAACGTAAGTTTTTGCCCTTGTATAAATAAATATTTTGTTGTGTAACATGTTAAAACTTCTCTGCACCTCACCAACGTCTCAGCCAATCATTTGCATACCCCCAAAGAATGGGGGAGTACTTCCAAGTCACTCCTTACGAAGGAGGAACAAGGCGAGATTTAATTCTACAAAGTAAAGCAGTATTAAGTTTCGTTTTTAATTAATAATTAATGAAGCTTTACGTTAATAGTAACTTTGGAGAATATTGAATTTTGGGGATGATGTAACAGTATTGCTTTTGACACAGGTGGGGTGTATAGTTTTACTTTTCCTTAAGGAAAGTCTTGCGTTAGTTAAAAAAATGATAAAGTGCGAGTTAGACTCGTTCATCGAGGGAGTTTCAATGAGGGTTCCATAGTAAGGAATCCTGACCTAGCTTTGTGACTATATATCCAAGAGTTCTAATCGTAGCTTAAAAATTCACAAGATATTTTTTGTGTAAAATTATTTGAGCTTTCTTTTATTTTTTTTTTCATTTATTTAGAATTATAATTATATTAATAATAACCCATATAGCACACGTTTTACGATGGATATCCCTGGGACCCCAGGATATGCTTTTCTTACTAACCGGGAATTTTCGACTTACCCAGGATATACTTTTCTTGCTAAACGGGAAGTCAGGCGACTTCCGAACCCGTATATCCCATGGATATACCTCGTACATCCCAAATGTCCTTCGTGTGTCCCAGTGACGTCCCGAGGGGTATTTTCCGGGGACATACTGCCAGTATATCCCAGGAATATCCCGAAAAGACATCCCCGGGACACCCCTCGGGACGTCCCTGGGATGCACAAAGGACATACCGTATATCCTTCGGATACGGGCAGTATATCCCCAGGACATACCTTTCGGGATATCCTTAGGATATACGACTAACGTCCTGGGACGTGCGAAAATAAAAGGATAAACAATAAAACGGGACGGAAATATGATTAGAAACAGGACGGGTCGTGTTTTAGTCGTGTTGCCGTCGTGTTTTCTATTATACTGTATGTATTTATACATTTCCTTAGAGTAATCACCTCCCTAAAAAAATCGAAGGGCGCCAAAGACTGTGTCCGAAGGGCGTAAAACTTGCTATAGTTTGACGCACGGATCTGTGGCTATGGGAAATATGTTTGGAATGAGTGTGCAAGTGGGAGACCCGTTGTAGGCACGCACGCCTTCTAACGCTCTTGACGGAAAGAAGAGAGCGCGAATGATTCCTCCCCCTTACGTCGGAGACTTTCTTTCATGCGGAGGGCTATAATTAATACCGTATTTTTAGACATCAGTGAGAGAGAAGATTTTTTTTAGTCACCAACCTATGACACGAGGGCGCCAGTCTTATCAAGGGCGCCAAATTTAGTATTCCCTTGTTTCAAAAAGTTGCGCCCTATTTACAGGATAAGTATTAAATTTTTATCTTCAAAAATTAATAAATAAACCTCTTGTAATACATACATATTCAACTTTATGGCTGCGAAGAAAGTAGAAAAATAAAAAATCGATAATGTAATTAAATTAAAATAGGCAGTAAAATTTCTTCGAGAACATTCTCTTAAAAAAAATTGTTGTTTTGCAGAATATATTAAACGAACTACCTACCCCTTCTTTAATATTATAAATTTGGCCTCAAATTGGGCCTTTATTTTAGTATTTGTGTTTTTGTCAGAGAATTGAAATAATTTATACAAGTTAAACTGCACATAAAAAGTGTTCTAGAAAAAAACTTACCGACTGTGTAGCGTCTAGTGAATAAAATCTCAGGAAAAACGAAGATGCAACAATATTTTAAGAGTTTTTTTTGATAAATAACGGGTTAAAAACTATTCTAAACTTTAGTTAAGCACTTATTTCTGAATATTTATGAGGTTCGAAAACTTTTTGCACTAAATACGATTTTATTCAAATTTACGCGATCTCTCCTAGGTACGACCGCCGCGGGCTAGGAAGACATTGTAGATGGCTTTTGTTTTTTGCTGGCAACTTAAGATTTTAATTTCTCAAATAAAAATAGGAAACTATAATTTATTTGCTTTCAAATATCTCTTGCAAATCTAATTTTATTTTACAGACATCCAAACAATTTTACTTTTAGAGAAGGTAGGTTTAAATTTTTAAATAATTTCTGTTAAAATTTAGTAAAAGTCTTGTAAATATTCGAATGTCAAAACAATTAAAAATAGTGTTATAAATTAGAAATGTTGTGCAAAATGTATAATAGTTTTTTAATCACAAAACAAACATAAATAACCTAATAAATATTTAAAATTGGAGGCGAATATTTTTGATAAATTAAGTTGGTATGCTGCATAAAATTCAATTGTTTTTCCGCCGCCATTAAATTTTTGTATACGGGTCGCGTCGCGTCTTTTTTCATAAAAACCGTGTAAATATTTGTTAAAAAGTGAAAATATAGTGAAAAAGTGGAAAATAAACGTGTAGATTTTCGTTAAAAGTGGGTAAAACCATCGTACGCCTGTTAAAATCGATCGAAACAAGAATTTTTAAGTGTTTTTAAATAGAACTATGATGATAATTTGGGACATTTTCCAGCAGTTTGCTGTTTTAATAAGGTAAGATCTGATGGATTTTATAGAATAACTGCCTACATCATGTAATAACATGTTATTAAATTGAAATAGAACCAAATCAAATACTAGCCGGCGCAATTACTATAGACGATTGTGCCTCTCACTTGCTCGCATCCTGCCTTACGAAGGTTAAAGCGTAAAGTTGAGAGCGGGCTCGGCTATAGTAAAAATTATTCTTTAACTATTCATACAGTTTTTTATATCCACCAGAGACGGACTGTCTCGTTAACCTCTTCCGCTCCATTGTATCCACGTATAAATATTCTTAGGACAAGCGCCTAATTGCAGCTCTCTGTGCAGGAGTTTCTTTTGGTTTTTTCTTGGTTTGGACTTTTTTTTTGTAAAAAAATGTTTTTTATTTAAAATAACATATTGAAAAACGGTCAGCGCATGCTCAGTTTATCAAAACGCGGCATAAAGAGCTGCACATAAGCGCTCCTATTCTTAGGTATAGCCAGGGCCGTAGCGAAGAAACCTAGGGCCGTAGCGAAGAAACCCAGGGCCGTAGCGAAGAAGATTTCGTGGGAGGACAAGGGCGTAGATGAGGGGGGTAATGGGGGGTAATTACCCCCCCCCCCATAGATTTGGTCGCCATTTTTTTTTGCAGGCCACCAAGACTGGCAGAAACCGTTAGGGGCAAAGCTTTTTGTCTTGAGGGTATTTTTTTGGGAGCCAATTTTTTTTTGTAATTTTGTAGGGGCGCCTAGTTTGGGGTAGAAACCGTCAGGGCCAAACAAAGCTTTTTTTCTTGAAGGTATTTTTTTGGGCGCCGCCAATTTTTTTTTTTTTGCAGGGGCCCCAAGTTTGGTAGAAACCGTCAGGGACAAAGTTTTTTCTTGAGGGCATTTTTTTGGGCGCCAAATTTAAGGCTTGCTTCAGGGCGCAGAAAGGCTAGCCCTGGGTAATACCCTCCCATAGAAGAAAAACCTAGGCCCTTAAGGGGGGAGAATGTCAAAAATTACAACTTTTTTAGCCTAAAAATGCAACTTTTTTCTTCGACAAAAAAGTTTATGACAAAAAAAAGGTCCCCACCCTCGTGAAATATGCAACTTTTGTATTTGAATCCATGGAATATACAACTTTTTTCTTCGAAATTAGGGACCCTAAATAATGCCGCTTGCGGCAAGTTTTCTAAACTTGTACTTGTGCGCTAAAAACGTTGTTATGAACTAGTACTTTAATATACTATTTGAATTTTCGTTGCAAAAAAACGTTTCAAACTTCAGCTTTATAATATTTTAACAATAATAATATCCAGGTATGGGTATTTTGGTATAGACTCATATATCCAAGGATGGATATTCTGGTAAAAAAATACCCAATGGGGGTCAATTTGCGCGGCCACTTAGTTTATAAGCGGCCACGTGAGATTTATAAAATCCACACAAAAAAATATATCCTTGGGTGCCCGCAACGTTGATGCAAGCACCTACTGTGCGTTTGGTTGATCGTTATCCAATTTTAACCAAATTAAATTTAAACCATTAATAACGTAACTATTATTTTCTTTTAATTACTTGAACCCCATCTTAGGGAACCATTAATTATCGTCCAAACTTCTTGTAAAACCTTCGTCTTCCTGCTATTCTCGTCGCCTTCAGGCAAACGGGGCCCCAAAAGGTAATTGATGCCAGGCCCGATCGGCCATATTAATTAAAGCAATCCTTGCGAGGGGTGGCCGAATGGAGATAAATAGTTTGAGAAGAGAAAACTGGGCTATACCATAAAATTATTAAAAACTTTTAACAACAAAAAATGAACCAACTTATATGTCTCTAAAAAGTAAAAAATAAAAAATAAGTTGGTGCCAATTTCACCATTCCCTAAAGTAAATAGTAAAAATTATTTTTGTTGTTAAATTGTTTGCTGTGAAATTGGCACCGACTTATTTTTTATTTTTTACTTTTTAGACACATAGAAGTCGGTTAAATTAACCCAAACGAGGCGCCAGCCAAGCAGGTTAATTTTCGAGAGGGCTATATCGGTCAACCCATGAGTGCCATACAAGGTTTTATCCAATAAATAGCTTAGAAATTCATATTTTTATTAAAAATTTTAATGAGATTTACAAGAAAATAATTTGACAAGTGACAGTTGAGTGGGTAAAATAAATAATTATCCACTCAATAAAGTAAAAGCCACGCGGGGGTTATTATTGAGTTTATCTATTTAAAATAAAGCTGGTAATTGTCTTATTATCTGTATGTATTGGATAAATAATGTTAGCTTTAACTTTCAATGAAAATTTTTAATAAATGTAAAAATTCATAGCAAACATTTTTCGATTTAAAGTAAAAAAAAGATGTGGCGTGGAGAACTTTATTTTAATTTGGCGTGTAGGCCAAAGTTACCATTACCATGGAATGACCCGTTCTTCAAGGAAGCCATGGCCTTATAGAGATAAATAGTCGGCTATGAAAATAATGGCGCTGGTAGTTATCGATTTTTTCTTAGGCGGATGCTGAAGGTGGTCCCGGATGTTTACTATTTAGCATAGAAAATGGCTTCGAAACTTTAGGGTTACATTAAATAGTTTGGAGAGGGTAGTTTTTCATACAAAGTAAGGCTTAATGTACTGGTAATAAATTCAGAGATTCCGTAGTAGCAGATTTTAAAGGCATAAAAGGTGTGTTTAAATATTTTATGCTTTAGATAGGAAGATCATACTGAGTCCTACTTAATTTTATAAACATTTTTATTTTAAACATATTTAAATATACATTACTAATTATATACCAAGGTAGAGAAGACATTTTTTATAGCCGAGCGTATTAAATCCCGAGCTGCGTAGCAGCAAGGGATTTAAGAGTGCGAGGCTATAATAGTCTTCCCTACCGTAGTTTATATATATATTAGTTTTTTTACTACTAGCACTATTTAACTATTTTTATTCAAATAATAAAATTAATTATTAACAGAAATGATATTTCTTGAAATTTTCATAAAAATCAAGTAGCCTTGATCAATGACATTTGCTCAAATAAATACTTTAAACTGACGTTTAAAAATTTAGTTTTTTAAATTTTTTTATTTCATAATATTAGCTAGTTATTTATTTTATTAATTGGTAATCATTATAATTAATTATATTTAATAAATAGAACGTTATTTAAAGCTATTTTCCTGGGTTTAATAAGACAATTTTCCATATTTTGATGTACCTGCTTATTTAACCGATTTAAGGCCATATCGTATAATAGATAAAAAACCAAAGGTTTTTATAGGATCCTTAAGGGTTTTTATTTTTTTGTTATCGAAAAAAAAAACTAAAGGTCATAGTTTTACATTTTTCAGAAATACTACTTTAAACTAGTCAAAATTAATCACCTACCTAAGCTTAAATCATTTGTATCTTTGACAAAAATAACCCAAAAACAATAACATATGAGGGGCTAAACTAAAAAAAAAAATAGAAGAAAACGTCCTGTTAACGAAATATTACGTTATAATATTTTCAGTACAAATCATCAAATTAAAAAAAATACATTTAAAAATTAAAAAGTTATAGGAAGTGCCACCTAAAAATTACAAATATCAATACAATTTATTTAAGTAAAAGAAAGGTTAACCAGGAAAAAGCCTGACGTGAAGCATTACACAGCCTCACAAAAAAAAAGTCTGGATCTCTAGACCAGACATGTGTATCCTTATGTATTTTGGCCCGCTGAATCCGAATCCGAGGTCAGAAAAAGCCCTACACCCCAGGAATTGGCCCCAGAGGCCGAAAATGGCCGCTGAAAGGTGTGAAACGGGAATTTTCGGCCTCTGGGGCCAATTCCTGGGGTGTAGGGCTTTTTCTGACCTCGGATTCGGATTCAGCGGGCAAAAATACATAAGGATACACATGTCTGGTCTAGAGATCCAGACTTTTTTTTTTTTGTGGGGCAGCCCCACAAAAGTCCAAAAGTCCAAACGAAAATGGCCGCTGAAAGGTGTGAAACGGGAATTTTCGGCCTCTGGGGCCAATTCCTGGGGTGTAGGGCTTTTTCTGACCTCGGATTCGGATTCAGCGGGCAAAAATACATAAGGATACACATGTCTGGTCTAGAGATCCAGACTTTTTTTTTTTTTGTGGGGCTGTGTTATATGCCTTCACGGCTTGTCTCTGATTTCTAATTTCTGTTTTTTTTTTTTAATTTTGTCGGAATATTTCATAGCAATATTTGAAGCCACAATTTTCATGCTCGAAGCCATTATGTCTCTCCGAATTAAGTAAAACAAAGCAAGCAAATACTGAATTCTCATTGGTTGTGGGTAATAACTTATTTCTGTTGTGTAAGATGAACGACGCTAGACGCCGCGATGCTTGAAGACGCGCGTATTAATGAGCAAGAAGTCGGATTAGTTTACCTGGACCGTAATAATTAAAATCCCAAAAAGAAGGGTTTTTGGATCTTTTGGGTATTGAATTATGAACATGATATGGTCATTTAGACAAAATTTTCATTATTATACTATTCACAGCGCGTAAGCGCTAGAATAGTATTATACGGTAGTTTCGAATTTCCCAAAATCGCCAAAAAACGTCCTACACAAAAAATTCTTAAATACAAATGTTTCATGAAAAAATAAAATTTTTTGAAAATTTCCGTCTGGTCGTCCGTCTGATGACACGATTTTTGTGGACACGATAACTCAAGAATAAATTATCCGATCGACTCGAAATTTTTAGGAAAAATCAAGTTCTATGAGGGGAAGATCCCTATTGTTTTTGAAAGTAATAGCCCTAAAAACAAAACAAAAATTATCGGGGGTTACTTTAAAAAAATTAAATAATACCTAATAATGTAATGCAAAAAGGAAATAAAAAAAAATATATTTTTTTTTTTTTTTGAAAAAGATCTTTAAAAAATGGTTAATATTGTTTTCTTAATTTTTTATATTTGCGTGGTAAATATATCCGGTGCGAGGACTAAAAATTAGAAACTAAACTAAGATCACGTACAAAAAAAAATTTCTTTATCTCAAAGAGTTCCTGAGTAATTAAATAAAAACCGAATTTATGGAGAACATTTTGAAGATTTTAATCAGAGTCCAACATTTTTGAGATAAATACTTTTAATATTTTTTTCTATTTTGCGACTCTTATAAGCTCAAAATCACACGCATTTTGCGTGTTCTTATAGGCCCATAAGAGGTCTCTACTTTTTTTTCTGTTGGGTTGACAACATACAAAAGCCTATTTTTTGACGTTTTGCGTGCAAATGTCAATGTCGATTTAAAGTTTAATTTTTTACAATTTTGTGATTGGGTTATTTTTTACCGTGTTAAAATTGTGGACTGGTTAATTGCGGTGAAAAAAGAAGAGATGACTGTAAAATATATCAAAATATCATTTGTTCTTAGAATTTTAAACATAGTGTAAACTGTAATGCCAACCCAAAACAAAAATCTCTAAATCAGTCATCAATTTAAATGTAAGTTTTTTAAATTTTAGAGCAAAATATAAAAAAATGTATAAAGCACTCGTTTCATAACACGTTTTTAGCGCACGAGTACAAGTTTAGAAAACGAGCCGCTTGCGGCGAGTTTTCTAAAGTACAAGTGTGTTATGAAACTAGTACTTTAATATACTAAAATCGTCTTTTCCCGGACGCCAGCCCTTTAATGGAAGGATCGCTATGCAATAGCGGTTTAGAGGTTATATGGGGAAATTGGCTGGAAGATTGTTGTAATAAGACAGGAAGGATGTAAGTACGTTTGGGAATATGGGAATAGATGCATGTGTAATTTGCTTTGTTTATTAGTAAAATAGAGCATTGGAGTATTGGTAAAAGGAATACATAATCACGGCGGGCTTGGATCAACTTTAAAACAAAAGTGGGATGGGATTTTTTCATTAATCTCTTCTACGATGTCTCACGAGTATTCATTGTCAATATGCAAATAATCGGTAGAGGGATTCGTGCTATAAATCAAATTTAATTTGTTTTTATATTTTTTTCAGTGTATGCTAAAGGTTTATTATGGATATCGAAAGAGTTTACTTGTTTAAGCAATTTTGTGGAGTGGTTCTTGTCTGGCTTGGCACCATGCCCACTCCTGTTTTGATTATAGAAAATTTCCAGTCTTCTGTAAGACCTTTTCTTTTTCTTTTCCTTCTTCCCTTTTCGTGTTTGCTGTTGGTTGTGTTAGCTGTTGACAAGGCTGTTTTTTCTAATTTGTAATTATATTTGCGCATGCGCTAGTATATAAAAAAATTCTGTAGGTATAAAAACTTGTTTACGTGTTGGTTGCTTCCAAATTAAAATTTATCAGCATTATAAATGATAAAAAAACATAAAATTCCCTTCTTACTCCAATATAATCACATGTTCGTCATTTTACTGCACATCATCTATACAATTACTTTAAAATATATAAAATCAAATCCAGGGCATATTTTGCGACTCTTATAAGCTCATAATCACACGCATTTTGCGTGTTCTTATAGGCCCATAAGAGGTCTGTAATTTTTGTTCTTTTGGGTTGGCAACAGACCTGGCCTATCGCTTGACGTTTTCCGTGCAAATGTCAATGGCGTTTTAAAGTTGAATTTTCTACAAAATTTTGTGTTTAGGTTATTTTTACCATGTTAAAATTGTGGCTTGGTTAATTGCAGCAAAAAAGAGAAGAGATGACTATAAAATATATCAAAATATCATTTGTTCTTAGAATTTTAAACATGGTGTAAACTGTAATGCCAATCCAAAACAAAAATCCCTAAATCAGTCATCAATTTAAATGTAAGTTTTTTTTAATTTTAGAGCAAAATAGAAAAAATTGTATAAAGCACTCGTTTCATAACACGTTTTTAGCGCACTAGTACTTTAGAAAACTCTTCGCAAGCGGCTCGTTTTCTAAACTTGTACTCGTGCGCTAAAAACGTATGTTATGAAACTAGTACTTTAATATACTATTATGAGTATATAAAAAAGTCTGGTTAGTAGTAATTGACTTTTTTTGCGGGATTGTATGGTTATTTTCTACAATAAAAATTATTTCAATTAATGAAAATCATTTTCAAAATATACAGTTTCAACTAAACTTGCAAAAGCCAGACTCTCATTACGATTTCAGTCTAACGAACCTGCTTTCCGAAACTTACATTTGACATAAGACGTGTCAGTTTCTCATTCTAATCCCCTGTAAAATCTCCTACTTACCTCCCTCTAGTTAGATTGGATATTAAAATATGTATTTTTTAATCCTTTTGAATCATTTTTTATAAGGAGGTTTATGTGATACATCATTTTAAAACTCACAACATCTTCTATTTGAACATAACATAACTTTATTGTATCTAAAGAATAAATTCTTATTACAAGAAGTTTGATTGAAAAAAAAAATATTAATGAATTAAACCTAATATAAGTGTACATCATAATTATAAGTATATGTATTACAAAAAAAAAAGAGGAAAAAAAAGAATTAAACCTAATATAAGTGTAGAGCATAATTATATGTATTACAAAAGGAGGAAAAAAAAAAAGGAAAAAAGCGCGTAATGAAAATATGATATAATAAGTTACTCGTTCAAGATAAATGAGCGAATTTTAAGACAATTTCTAACAAAACCGCAAATCATTTTAATTTTAAGAGCATTTAAATTGTTTAGGGCAAAAACAATACCATCAAGATCTATAAGACTATCTATGTAAGGTTCCCTTAAGGGTTTGTAAATAGGGAATTTAAAAAATACGTGTTCCAAAGTCTCAAATTGGTTTAGACATGGTGTAATCTAAACATCTTCTATTTGACCATATAAATTATATTTCTAAACTAATTTTATATAATATAAATGAAAATTAAAAAAAAACTAAGCAAATTATATTTTTTTTGCAAAAAAATTGAAAATTCAACACCTTTAAAATAAAATCCACTAATTGACCATACATGTATATTTTTCATTTTTTTATTTTTTTTTTTGAGGTTGTTAAAAAAGCGTAAAAATTGGAATTTTCGTCGCAACTTCTTTAAAAAAATCAAAAAATTAAAAAAAAAATAATGTTTTATGTATATTTATTTTTTTTTCATGTTGTTTACATAAAAGTGTAAAGTTCTGCCTTTAATAAATGTTTATTTTGATTTATTACTTAAATTTGTATAAAAAACAGTAACATATTTGGTGTTGCATATTTAAAGCACATAGGGTTTCATATAATCAGCATGGATCCATATTACCAGTATTTTATCTTTTATTTAAAGTGCTTGTAACTTCCTTAACATACATAACAAAAAAAATCAAAATCGTTTAATATCATATATGATTTTTTTACGTATACGAGATAAATTTTGAACCAATTAGTGCAAAAAAATGGTTAAAAATCATAAACTTTATTGAGATATAGATGAAAACAAAACAGGGGTTCCATATTACCACCTTCTTCTCTACGTAAACAAAGAAGAAAATTGGACGAGTCTGATTTGCGAAGCGAAGTACGAGGTAAAGTTTGGCACACGGATCTGAGACACTCAATAGAATGAGGTTAAAATTTATACTCGGAAATACGACGTTGCCCAAATAAACGTCCAAAAAGTATTTAAATACATTAACTATCTTTAGAAATGCAATAAATATATATTATATAATTAAAATTAAATGACCCCCCCCCCCCTAGGAGCGTTACGTAATACTTGCAACTAAGCAACACTTTTATATTTTAAACCAAAATATAATATAAAGGGGCGACTTTTTTGCATTTACTTTCTCCTTTCCTGCCACGTGGCAGACTTTATAAGGTCTTAGGTTGGACAAACGCTGTTATTTGTAGTGTTTCGAAATTCAGTTTCAAATAAATAAATCACCAGTTTTTTTTTCTTGCCAATCTATATGTTACCGTTCATAGGAGAAAAGCCCTTCATTTCTCAAGTTTCTCTCTTTGACAATACCAAACAATACTTCTCAGTAATGGTTTTAGTACAGATGGAGTATTTCTGTCTGTCTGTCGAGATGGGAGGAAGAAGGAGTTGTTTAGGAGGAATGGGGGATTATTATCTGTCATTATTAAGTACCTACGACTGCTATTAGTCTTTAGTAAAACAATGACAATGAATTTAATATTAGTTGGTAGAAATGTTTAAGGAAAAGTAAAGACAATGACATACATGGAAAATATATCGTCACAAGGGCGGTCTTATTGTATATTCGAGGGGAGGACATGGCGTCAAAAAGTTGATTACTACACATCAAGAGTAATTTAAAACAAGCCCTTGGCCGAGTTTGGACATCCTCGCTTCAAAAAGTTGATTACTAAAAATAATTTAAAGTCTTTCTCTTTGATTCATGGACCATGACCAAGTGATAGAGTATTAACAGCATTGACATGAACAATAGTTTAAAGTGTCTATTTATTTAAAAAAAGAGTTTTTTAAAATTCTAATTTTTGCATGCCCCCGGTAATGGATACTTCGATCCGACCCGTGATAATTACTATTACTGTTACAAAATAATAACCGTTCTTAACGATTCAATTACCGAACTAAACTAACATACAAATAACATAAAAGTGTAAAAAAATAACCAGTTTTCTGCTTTTGATTCTCACGATTTTTCTTTTGAAAATATCCACGGTTCTAAAAAAACTTGTTTGATATCGAAATAACTAAAATCCCAACTGGTCTATCGGCCCATCTAGAATGACCAGAGGTCAAACTATATGCAGGGTATTTTAGGGTGATATATAAGTATTAATACAAATTTGTAATCGCTTGTTCTGACCCTTAATATCTTAAAGACCCTAAAATTATCTTAAAGGGACAATTATATCATACCAATGTTATTTCAGGTAGCTACCACATTATGTTTTTTTTTTATTGAACCTGTTAATATTACCTATGTTTTTTTTAACGACGAAAAGTCCAAACCGCAAAAAAACATTTGTTGATAGCTCAAAAGGCACCGTTTATAACATTTATTATCCTTCTCAGTCTCAAAATTAAAAAAACATTGAGTAAAACTGAACAGTTTAACAAACAAACTGTATTAGATTATATTCGTGTTTATCATGACAGTTCAGCCATCCTGCTTAACGATATTTTAATCGGTGGCGCCATCTAGCGGAAATTATTGATTTAAATGCAGACCAGTAATATTTAGTTTACAGGTCTAGACCAGTAATCACGTACTTTCCGAGCTTTATTAATACATGTAATGTATGTTTTACATATACAGTTGTGAATAAAAATATAAATTTACACACCAAAGCTGTTTTAGCCCCGCTGCATATATGTTTCCCGAACGAGCGTTGTTGTTGTTAACTTCTACTACCTAAAAAGTTTGAAACACCACATTTCCATCCCTTGGTCGGGAACTGTCTTGTGAATAACTTTACATCACTTCACTTTAGATATGTCAAAAATTTTAATGTATTAAAATGTTATGAAAAAAAAGTACTTATTATTATTTTTTTAAATAACACCAGATACAAATTTAAATTGCAATATTTTCGCTTTTCTAAAATATATTAAATTTACTTCTTTATTTTCGTAGAGATCGCCATCTATACATGCATTGATAAAGCAAAAATGTATAACTAACTTCCCCAGTGTTCATAAATTTATAGATAGTGTCAGTTTTGTCGTGGAACATAAAATATAAAATTGTTAATAAAATAGGAAAAAAATTGTGAATAAAATAGTACAATACAAACCTCGGCGGAAAATTTAATTTTTTCTTCGTCAATTAGCAGACCTCGGCGCTAACCCCCCTTGTCGGCTAACTTTCTCTCAGGAAATTAAACATTTTCCACCTCAGTATGTAATACACTATTATCATGTTAAACTTTTTAAATACTATTTTTTAATCACCATGTATAAATGGTTTTACCTTTCACATATCTTGAAACACCCCCATCTCTTCTTTACTTTATCTCCCTCTGAGGTATATTTTAGTCCCTCGTCGTATCCATCCAACTTGACAGTCAAAGGCGGCTGGAAAGACAAAACAATAACGCTTCTCAGCTTTCAAGATGGCGGAGATAGATCTGTCTGTGCATAATGTTTTCGCTTCGTTGAAACAAATGAACGTCAACGAAGGAGAAGAAGAATCATTGGTGCAGATGGCAGATTTTACCGTTTGCGAGTTTAGCAGGGCCGGATTCGGGTGATTTAAGGATTTTGCAAATTAATTAAAATTTTACTCCCCATTAATTATATTTTTCCTTTTCTTTTAAATATTAAAAGCCCCCCCTGGCCTTTGTTTGAGCCCCCCTGGCTTCTTCGCTGAGCCCCACTGGTATTTTTTTAAGTCACCTATCTTTGGGCGCCATTTTTTTTGCAGGTCGCCAAGTTTGGTAGAAACTGTCAGGGACAAAGCTTTTTTCTTAAAGGTAATTTTTGGGCGCCATTTTTTTTAGAAAGTCCAAACTAAGTTTGGTAGAAACCGTCAGGGAAAAAGCTTTTTTTCATGAGGGTATTATATTTTTTGGGCGCCAATTTTTTTTTGTAGGGGCGCCAAGTTTTGTTTGGAAAGCTTTTTTTTTTCATGAAGGTATTTTTTGGGGCGCCAAATAGGGGGTGTGTTAGGGGGGGTAGCCAAAATATAAAATCTCTACAGCCTTTAATAACCCGGGAACCGAGGTATGAAGTGTATGAAAATTGGTACAATTTGCGTTACGTTATACTTGAACGTTCCCTATAGATGTATTTAATTTAATTTTAAATTTCTTATTTTTACCAGAATTATTTTCGTGATTATTAATTTCATCTTTATGTTAACAGAATTACCCCTGCGCACCCTATATAAAAAAATCCAACCATTCCGCCCCTTTTAAAATGTCAGGTACTCTTTTTTGCCAGAATTAAAAATGAAAATATACAACACACAATACTCATACAGTTTACAGTTTTTATAAGAGGTAGAATTACCTTACCCTCATCTGAGAAACAAACCAAAAATTTACCCTTCCAAAATTCTAGAATTCTAACCCTCTCTATTTTAATTCAACCCCTGATAAATTTTAGTTCAGGTTCTTTAAAATAGATGGCTCCATAGAATGCAGGTAAAAAGGGTAAAATTAAAGATTAAAAAAACAGTTATAAAAAAGAGTGTAGGTATAAAAAAGGATAAAAGGGTGACAAAAGGATAAAAGTGAATATCGATACCTTAATTTTATAACATAAAGCTTCTTTATTAAAAATGTATTGTATATTTTTTTGATATATATTTGATATGCTTAGAGGACACAATGGAGACAGGGGGCAAGGGGGAATTTTTTTTATGGAATGGGGGTCGTATGTACATTATTTTTAAGATCATAAAATTCTCTATTCGACCATATATTTTTTAATTTTGAATTTTTTTTAAGATTTTAATTTTTAATTTTTTTTTGCTATAAAATGCAATTTTTTTCAGATATTTTTTTGTAAAATTTTCTTTATATTATTTAAAATAAGTTTAAAAATATAATTGACGTATTTTAGTCATGAAATATACCATTTTTCAAAAATTGTTAGATTTTTTTAAAGAAACTGACGAAATTCCTATTTCTAACCCAATTTTAAACCCTTAAAAATGCTCCAGAAAAATAAAAACGTATGTGGTCAAATAAAATATTTTATAAGCTTTAAAATAATGTATCACATGCCCCTTTCACTTAAAAAAATAAAAAAAAAAATTTAATTTTGAAATATTTTTTTTCAAGTATTTGAGAAAATACAATACCTATACCATTTACTGTGAATAGTATTTAATGGAATGCGTTGCATTACATATCTTCACGGCTTGTTTAAATTTGCGCCTTCGCCAAAATTGTAAATGCAGGGTTTCCATTTAAAATATAGAAAAATACCTTGTAATGTAACTATCAGGACTGGCTATGAATATTACAGGGCAAATGCCCATAACAACGAAAATAAGTATGTTTAGGCATATACATTTTTACTCCAAACATATTTTTTTATAACATAATATCTAACAATTCGTTTAAACAGTAAAAACAAGGTTTTTAATTAATAACTCTGGTACCCTTTGAGATAGAGCGACAAGGTTTTGGACTTTTTGTGCAGCTTAACACATTTTTGCTTAAAACTTTTTATGTGTATTTTTTTAAATTTTGAGTAAAAATATAGATACCTTAAGTAAAAATATATAAAAAATGTCATTTAATGTAACACTGTCGAAGCAACCGTTAAAAAAATGCAATTAAGAGGAAATAAAAAATGTTACTTTTTATTAAATTAATATTAAATTTAGGTGTTTCGGTGAAGAGTATTTTTTTGCTTAGTTTAAATAAAAAATCGCATGCAGCATCAAAATTTTAATGGTGCTTTTTTGTTCCCCATTCAGCAGATCCATCTTCGAAGGGCCATAGTTATGCGTAGCTCCCTTAGGGATGTAATGCCTTGTTAGTTTTTCATGTTTTGTGATGAAGAATTATTCCCTTTAATATATGCTATAAGATTGCAAAAACCGTGTATAAAGATGTACCTAAAAATCCTTGAACTTAAATACATACATATTCAAAAAAGAAAACAATTAAGTTTTTAAAAAGTACTATATTCATTATAGAACAATTAAATACCTCAAGAAACAGATTTAAATTTGCACCTATAATGTATCAATTAAAGTAGAACCTTAATTGGTAAACCTAATGACAATTCTACACCCCATTACCATTCTGTGCTATCAAACTCGCGTCAAACTATTTCACTGAAATAATTTCACCATTTCACCAAGGTATTTTCTAGCCTCCTAATGCCTCCCAATCACTCCCACTTCCCCTTCCGTCCCACATTTTACTAATAGCCGGACATTCTTAACGGAAACCCTAAATCGCAATCTTATCGGCAAATGAGCTATAAGAAAACCTAACCTCACTTATAGGATCCTTAAGGGTTTTAATGGGTATCTAGGTATGTCCGAAAGAAAAGGGCACAAAATTTAAAACTATAATTTTGAGATATTTTTGTTTTTTCTTTGTTTTATAGGTTCGACAATTTTTTTTTCTGTGTGCCATGCCACACACGGAGATAATATTATTAAAAACTACCAGGTAATATTCAGATCAAGCGCCTTAAAAGTTTGTATACCGGGTGTTTCAGGAAGGTGGTTAACTTTTTTACTTTTTTCTGTAGGATCGTGAAATTTACACTACCTATATTATGTATAATTTAGGATTTTTTGACATGGTTAGACATTTTTGGCTCTTCCTGTTTCACCGGAAATGAATCGAACTTTCGATTTTTAAATGGAACACCCAACGAACTAGTAACTCTTCTCTCTAGAATACGCATACCGTTAATATAAAGTATCGCCAACATCTCGGTTTGTTTGTAAACAAATAGTAGGTATACTCAGGCCTGAACAATAACAGTTACCAGTAACTGTTATTGTTGTCTCTGTTAGAACAAAGCTGTGCGAGTAAGACAGACAAATGTATATGTTGGCTACGTTTTTGTCAGTTTTTACCAATGAAATGCCTATTCTAGAGAGAAGAGTTATTAGTTTGTTGGGAACACCCTATATATTTTTACATATTCATATTTTGATTCAGAAATCAATTCTGAGATTAAATGAAAAATAATTTCTTTTGATAAAACAACTCTTCCCCTTTCATAAGATACCCGTAGAATCATTATATCTTCACTATTGTACGCATAATATTTTGCAAAAATTATTGAATGAATAGTTCTGAAATTTGAACCACATATTGAGTACTATAAGACGCAACTTTTTACACAATAACAAAGTCGTATGTTGATTTTTTCTTTATTGAATAATATGCAAATTTTGATCGTTTTTTGCAGTTTTCTAGCAACAAATGATCCTATAGACATTTAAAAATCGCCATTTTGAAGGTTTTTTAATTTCCTAGAAGATGGTTACTTTGATTGTTGATAAAAAACTCAACTTTTTTACTGGTATACAAATGTACAAAAATAGACATTTTCTGACTAATTGTTAATATCTTAAAAACCACACCAAATCCACCGCAGCAAATACATAGGTTTTGCTTCTATACACCTCAAAGAACTTTTACCTCAAGAAGTTATTTCAGACCAATGTTTATGAAGGTGTCATCTTTTTGTTTGTTTGTTTACATAAACGTACGCGATACTGCTTCTGGTGTAAACATAAGTATCGCTAGTTTTGACCGTGACCAGAGCGATGTTGCTGAATATTATGGCCCTGGAAGTAGGTTCGTTACTATATAATGTTACAAAAATTTGTTTTTTGGGTCTGCAACTCAATACTCTATCAAAAATGACTCCCTATACTTTGCACAGTATTTGTTCCTTAAAACAATATTCTTATTCAAATAAATTGTATTCTTTCTCATACACAAATGTAATTTTGAAACAAACCATATTTCCATTAGTATTTATTTATTAGCACTTTAATAAAAACATGTTCTGTACATATTATTTATGAATATAATTGAGGTTATGTATTGCTTGACAAAGTTTACGACATTAGACTGTGAGTTTACACATTCTTTCTCTCTCTTTACGCGTACTAAGTGTAAACAATAGTCACTCCCCACTAGCCCCTCACCGTAGTTGGTTCACGCTTCAAACAAAGCATAAGGTAGATTTCATAATGTTCATTCTTGAGGTAAAAGTTCTTTGATACACCTGTAATTAGGCCTATTCACATGTACCATTGAGATTGAGGTTTGTGGCAATATTGACGAAAATTGCACGGTCATTTACGTCAACTGTATTAAAACTGCATGGGATTGTAATTTTTGTCAATATTGAATAGATTTCAATGGTACATGTGAATAGGCCTGATTACCTGAAAAACTTGACAGACCTCTGGATGAACCAGTGTCATGGCAAAAGTTTCATATCCCTGGACAGATATTTTTATTATCTGTATGGTCTCTCTTCTCCCATCCCTATAACCATTTGTCTTAACGAATCATTAGTTGAAGAATTAATATAATAGTTTTAATGGTACTCATCAATTTGAATGTCGCAAGGCTTTAATTATCACATTTCTCTCTGAAAGTTAAAGAAGGGATGGGTAGGGGCTAAGAAGTTACCTTTTCAAATTAGGAAGCAATAAAAAACGGTAAAGGGTGAGGTGAAAGGTTTGGGGGGTTTGAAATAGATGGCGCTTGGATTGAGAAAATTCAATTTTCACGAAACAAGTTGCTACTTGCTATAACACTGACTGCAATGATTTTAAAATTAAATACTTAGGAACTATTTATGAGCAAAATCTTAGATGGAATAATCCTACTGACTACAATAATAAAAAAATTAAAAAATAGAACATTTTATAAAATTATATTGTGTTGATTCTTGCTTTGAAGAACAGAAAAACCCAGTAGAAGAAAATATATGATTTTAATCATTCATCTGTTAAAAAACAAAAACAAATATATTTGTAATTTTTTTTGTTAACTTTTTGTTAACTATTATATTAGTAAACAAAATTACAAAAAAATACAAATTTGGTTTCGCATTTTTGCCTTTTCATCATTTAGCTCATCTGCAGTTTCATTGTAGCAAATTTAAGAAAATCTACTTATCATTTACCTGTTAAAAAACAAGAACAAATATATTTTCATCGTTTGGCTATGGGGATATTTGTTATACAGGATTGTCATTAATTTTAAGGGGTGATTCTACATAAGAAAATTAAAAAAAAGTTCCTATAAACATATGTCTAAAAATGCGTCATAAGGGAGCTAAGCCCCTTTGAAAGTTGCAAAAAAAAATCGGTTTTTATTTAGTTTTTGATGTACCTTGCATCATTGAAATTTAGGTTTTCAACATTTTAGTACTTAATTTTTTGTCCTCGAGCTGTGAAATTTCACCTTCAAATTAATTTTTCTCGAAAACGGTTAATCCTACAGTATTACAAGAGTATTTTTTTTATGTATTTTGATCTAAGGAATCATACTCCAAAAATAAAATTGCAAAAAAGTTACACAAAAAAAGTTTGAGGCAAAAAACTAATAAGGCCCTCCAGTTTCGGATACCCCTGTTTAAAATAAGTACATAGATAGAAGTACAGCTACCATACGAAGATGGGCCTTATTAAGGTTAGTGTACATTTAAAACCTCGTTGCTGTACCTCAAAGCGTTCCTGAGTAATTAAATAAAAAACGATTTTTTTACCCACTTTCAGAGGGGCTTAGCTCCCTTACGACGCATTTTTAGACATTTCATATTTTCCTGTGTAGAATTACCCCTTAAAATTAATGATATCATTTACTGGACATCCTGTATTATGAACAAACTTTTCTCACTAAATAGCAATATCTTTTTAAAGCAATGTATGCGCCTTCGCCAAAATTACAAATAACACTACTTTGAGCCCCGAAAATTTTTAATCTAAATCTTTAAAAACTATGTCAAATAGGTTAACAGATAACGTGAATGTAAGCGGGCCGTAGATATAGGGAGTAGTAAAATAGTAAAAAGCATTTTACTAAATAAGTGCTATTCTTATATGTATTATATTCTTGTATGTATTATATTTGAAATTATGGCGAAGGCGTTATCATTGATATAAAATTTTTCTCAAACATTTCTTAAAATTACTCGTTTAACACCACATTACAATAAAATATGATTAACATAGCCATATGGTATTTAAATAAAACTAAATATTTAATATTTTTTGGGTTTATATCATTTATTTAGAAAAGAAAAAACCAAATTACAAAATAGAACACAAACTTAAACATTAGATTTAATAACAAAACCTTAACTTAACAAACCTTACAAAATAAAAAATAAAACTAAACAAACCTTAAAAATAAACCTAAACCTATACCTAAATAGCAGCAGTTGTATGTGTATTACAATTCTTAAAAACTAACCAAAACCTTTATTTCTAAAAAACTTACACTAACAAAAATTTAACTAAATAAATAAAACTAAATTAAAGCAGGGAAACATTTTTATTTGGGTACCAATGTAAGTTTAAAACTAATTTTAACACTAAAAAATACTACTTAATAAAATTAATTACGAAAAAAAATATATATATTTTTAAAATTTCTAGAAATTTTTGTTTTATTTGTTTTACCTAGGGGGCCATAACCTGATGTTCGTTTTAAATAGATATTAAGATTTAGTGGGAGATTACTAAAAAATTCTAGAATAATTTAAAATTATATATTAGTTTTTTCGAAAATGAACTTATGTTATTACCTATACCACTAATAGTTTAATAACTTTTTTATTAAATAAAAAAATCTGATAAATATATTTTTATTATATGTTTTAGCAAATAAATAGAAATATATAAATTTGAGTTATTTGAAGTGTTTACTGCAAAAGTAGCTATACCACTTCGGAAGTAAACTCTTCAATTACCTTTGAGCTTTGTGATGCACTGTAGAGTATATTTATTTTTATTTTTGGCTATTATTATATATTTTTAAATATTTTTGTGAAAATATTTTTTTAAGAGTGATATAAAATATTTATGGATGCAATATAACGAGAAAAATTTTAACTATTTTTTTTTTGAATAGCAGTTTTCTCTTGGTGTAAATTCTACGTACTGTAAGCTTATTTATTATGTTACTTCTTGGATAAGGAGGACTTTAGGGCTTAGCCCCTTTTAAAATTAAGTTTGGACTTTTGGCTTTTCCGAAAATATATGTATGTTAATTTAAAAAAATTGCGCCTAAGCAATTAGGGACTCCTGAAGCAGATCCAGAAGACTAGTAATAAAATATAAAATTTTTAATATTAAAATTTTTCTAAATATTCTTTATAAGATAAAGGGTAGTTACAAGGGAAGAATATTTAATGACAAAAGTAATTAAGGTCCAGTTTACCATACACGTATGCATATAATACAAAAATCGCTTATGGTCACAAGTGATCTTTCCCCGTACGCTTCAACTCTTTTTAATATTAGTTGCTTAGTATTTTTGTGTTAAGAAAGCAATTTATTGCATACCGTATAATGGGGCAAATGTAATAAATTATATAGGTGAATATTTGAGAAATTTTGCGACACAATTTTTTTTTTGTGAATTCCGGTGTTTTATTTTAATAAAGATGTACATATTAAATTTAATTTTTATAAACACTAATAAAAACTATTAATTTATTAAATAAACAATTTTTTCCTGTCCTACTTTTGTTTTTCTCTAAAAAAGTACATATGACTATGATTCAAGATTCGCTTTTCATAATTTTTGCAATTTTATTTCTTTTACTGGTACAATATTTTAAAATATTTACCCATATACAGGTAAATTTGATATATGTATATTTATTTTTTTAATTCATAAGAAATTTTTTTTTGATATAAATGCAAAAATAAAGTTTTATTTAATAAGTAGGAAAGTTCACTAAGATTAAACTCAAGAGTATCATAGACGTTTTTTTCTATGACCCCAATTTTAGTTTTTAAGGAAAAATGTCAATCCAAAGTTGACTAAAATTGTTAAACATGTATTTAGACAAAATTTAATTTATCAATATAATTTTCAAATTTCAATTTTGAGTTTGATAAAAATACGCTTTTAAGTATAAAAGTGCCTTTAATAGGGTCATAGAAAATTTAATTAAAATATAACGAAACGTTTAGCTGATGTAATTTTACATTTATATAATAACAAATAGTAATATTGTATACAGTATAGCATATAGAATTATTTACTGAAAATTGTTTTGTAATGCAATATTGTATACATATTGATTTATATTTATATACACAGATAAAAATAGTACCTTAATCCAAATGAATATCATTTAAGCCAATTAAACTTTAAGTTTATATAAACGCAACAACATATTTTAACAGATATTATAATTTTAACACTAAAATACAAAAGATGTATTTATTTTTTTTGTAGCATACTGTAAAGTAACTTTTGTGACATACTGCCGTGTTGGTTCGACAGCATTCAACTATAATTTAAGGAAATGACAGATAACAGTCTCATCCTTTAATTTAATGAAGACGTAGTTTAAGTCAATAATAATTTTTCTTTGACGCACTAACATCTTTTTCTTTTATCGTTTTATATTTTAATGGAAAATAAACTAAATTTATGGCAAATAAATATTTTCTCAAAATTAATGGAGAGCCCCTAGCACAATTCAAAAGCTTATTTGGGGTTTGGACTGCATGACTGTATAAAATGCTAAAATATATAAATAAATAAATAAATATAACATATTAAGAAAAGAAACTAGCTTATTGTTGGATAAAGATATTATTTATATGTGTGTAATTAAAATGGCTCTAGTTATTTTAATTAATTAAATTACTTTGATCAACGTTGATATTTTATCATATAAAATTAAATTTTAAATATAATTTTAAAATTTAAATATTTGTTTTTTTTATTTTATTTTATTTAATTTTGTTATGGTGTTAAAAACTGGGTTTTAGTTTTCCAGTTTTCATTGTTGAATCTGTAACAAAAAAATAATAATTAGTTAATATAAATAAAAATATAGATAAGTATAGTTGACTAAAAAAATGGCCTTATTAAAAAAATATAATTCTTCTTTTTTTTTACAATTTTCAAATGAAGTGGTGTGAAACCTTATTTCATTTTTTAAAGCTGAAATTTTGCACAAAATTTTGTTATGTTTTTTTTTTCTGGCGTAGTAATAACTACAGTAACGGATTATCAGTGTAGATTAAGGTAACAAATATTTGGTTGGCATATACAGGATTCCGGTTCAATTAACCACAAAAATTTTGCGCCACATTTTATTTAAAATAACTAGATTGCTTTATCCGTGAGGGTAAAAAAATAAGCAATTACTTTTTAATTTTAATTGCTAAAAATTATGGTATATCAATTTCAAACATCAACAGGTTTAAATGTAACTTTTTTATTAAAAAGAGGAAAAACTCATTTAACCCACTCAATTATATCGTTAGCAGGATTTGAAAAAACAGTTGAATAACGAGCTGTAAAAAAATACCGACTAATCCAGTTAAAGCCAATTTGATCCTTTTAATAAATTTTTACTGTTGCTACCCAGTGGTTTAGAAAAACTCAGTTAACGTATCATATTTTTATTAAAATAAAAAAAAATTTTTTCAATTTTACTCTAACCTAAAGATTATAAACTATGCGAGATGTATTAAATTTTTAAAATGTTGAAATTGGAATTCTTGGCGTAAAGATGGGTGGATTTATTGATATTTAATCACAATCTTAAATTAAATTGAGCTATTTTAGTCTTAAAACTTTTAAGTTGCAACAAGTTTTTTACTTAAATCTCGACAAAATAGTAAATCAATGTATTGGGCTTGGAAAAATTATAAAAAACACCCTCTAAATGGGGTTATTGGGAACAATACGTTATTCTTTTTGTATGTTGGTACCTAGGGTCTTGTCTTACTACTGCGTTAGAAAAAAAATTTATTCACAAGCATACAGAAAAACATCCTTTATGCATTATAAAAAGTTGCAAAATCTATAATTTTTATTTATTTCTTTTAAAGTTAAAAAAGCTTTTCATTTTTAACCAAGGTTAGAAATGAATTCATATCTAACCTGTTTTTTAGCTTTTGGTTATACCTCATAGATGGCGAAACTATCGCATTGGGGAACGTTCAAGTATTACGTAACTCAAATTGTACCAAAATTCATCATGCCCCGGTTCTCGCGTTATTATAGAATGACACGATTATAGTTTATATACAGGGTATACATAGTAAGTATAAAAGATCTGATCGATATAAAAACCTTTGAAAAAATCAAGTTCTATGAGAGAACCATTTTTGTCTTTAAAAAAAATATATTAAAAAAGAGAACCATACCAAATTTTCAAAAAACCTTACGTGATGGATATAATTTTAAAAAAACTATAAAGAAACAAAAATGTTAAAGGAAGAGAAAAATTATATGCATACAACAAATTAAAAAAATAGAAGGACATTTCTATAAGTTAGAAAATGTTGTTTTTTAATAATAGAATTTTTCATAAGAGTAAATGTATAAGGCAAACATCTGATAATAGATTCTTTAAATAATTTTTGACCGAAAAAGCAATTAGCTATTTTTTTTATAAAAAACAAATAACTTCTAACTTTAATAGATTTTATTGCCATATCAGGCCCAATGTGCGTTAAAAAAAGCTTGTAATCAATCTCAATTAGAAAAGTCCGCAACAGATTTTCCGCAAAGCCTAATTTTTCAGACGAGCTTTTTTACCGGATTTTAAATAAAGTGTTAAAAAACACCCCAAAGGACTCTTTTAGTAAATGGGCTACTTGTTGCTGAAAAAAATCGACTGCCGAAAAATAAACCACTGAAAATGTTTGTTAAATACACTGATTGATTACAAGGCATCATTAGGGTGATACTTATTTTTTTTTTATTACACTCAGAAAATGTCATTGTAATTTTAATACTAAAGTTTATTTGTAAATACATATTTGTTATTTATATCGCCACCATTGGTATTTAATACTTAACTTGTGATAATAAATACTACCTAGTGTGTATTGTATACAAAATGTTGTCATACTAACATAGAGACCGTGCTGGTACATTTGGATCCCCACGCAACATATGTTTATTACTACTAGCATGTTATAGTAAAAATTACTGTAACATTTGGTAAACCATATCACACTTATAGTATGGTATACTTTGAGTTGTTATTAAGTTTAATTACTTATCTAGTTTAAAGTATGTTACAGTATTCAGAAAATTTAACAATCGGTAAATAATACCAAAATAATGATTAGTAATAATATAAAGATTGCAATCACACACAATTACACACTGACAAAATAATCGATCCTTTTTTTACTTTTCTGTGTATTATTATTAATCAAAATTTTCGTATTATTTACCGATTGTTATTTTACTAAATACTGTAACATACTTTAAACTAGATCAATAACACAACAACTACAACTTAAAATATACCAAACTACGAGCCAAACTATCACCTTGATATAATTTACCAAATGTTACAGTATTAATAAACATGGTTTTTATTTAAAGAAAAATGCATTTTTTTTATTAAAAGAAGTTTAATGTAATTAATAAAATAATAAAATAGTCAAAACTTGGTTTTCACCCTATTTACAAACCTCAGTTGGTAATTAAGCGTCTTTTTTAAATAGAAATCTCGAAAATCCTGCGGCGGGAATTTAATTACTGTAACCAGACTTTTTTCCCGCTCTGGGACACTTTTTTCCCGCCCTAACCTTTTTTGCAATCCCAGCCACAGATTTTCATTTGTTTTACTGGTTAGAATTTGTTTTTTTTTGTGGTATTCGTTATTCGCTTGTTACTCGCCTTTCAATTACTTTTTTTATTGAAAGGGGTTCAGAAATTGACCGTGTTTTGTTTTAAAAGTGGTTTTTACGATAGATACTCTTTTGTTTTTAAATTAGGGGTGTTTGATTGGTTTAAAATTGAATGTTAAATGAGGTATTAGGTGCTAATTAAGTGTATTGACATACGTTAATTAATTTGATACGTTTTTATTGAATATTTGATTGAATTTATTAATCTTTTAAAGGTGTTTAAACCTGTTTTAGGGGTTCCAAATATACAAAATCGTATTTACTGAAAAAAACACTTTTGATATTATAAAACATTTTACTATTCCTTAAAACGACTTTTGTTTGATTAACGCAGTCGTCCCTCCGAAGTGACATCGATTTCGTGCTTTTTAGCACTCTTCAGAGCCACATATCGGTAGTAGGGACAACTACGAAAATCAAATCCTTTCCATATATCTCTATATAGAGTTTAAAAATCGTTGTAAGGAAAAGCAAAAACAGCTAGCGACATCTACTGCTAAAATCAGAGACTGGATAAACCTATCGATAGTCCAAAAAAGGAAGCAGTTATTGGTTTCAAGAACCTATTGCACGCTGTCGATAGGGGGCAGATTAATCAATGCCACGGTGGACATTGCCGCCAATTGAATCCTAAACGCTAGGAGGTCACCTTTTACAGTGGTATCTGAATTAATAAACTAAATTAAATTGTTTGATATTTAAAATATCAAACAATTTAATTTAGTTTACTTTTGATATTGTTGCAATTTGATCCCTAATTGGATACCGCTTATCTAAAAGGAACCAAGCGACATTTTTAACGAAATTTAGTTAGGCATTGAATAGGTTATTTAGGCTTAGTACAACCTCTTCCCATGCCTAAGAAAATTTTGTTAAAAATGTCGCCTTGTTCCTTTTAGATAAGCGGTATCCAATTAATAGTCTAAGAGTTCATTGTTTTCTCCCGGCTGTATTTTATATACAGGATGTTCCGTATCGTTATATTCAAATTTAGTGAACATTTAGGCTTAATTCTAAGAGCAATAAACGTAAAAGTGCTAGGTCGATTTTTATTCGTTCCGAAGTTACAGGCCTAACAAATTACAAACCATAAATAATAAGATTTAAATTTGAAAATCACATAATAGTTATTTATGGTACTAGTGGGTAAAGTAAGATATTGCCCATGAGAAAATTAACCTGCTTGGCTGACGCCTCGCAGGTTAATTTTCGAGAGGGCAACATCGGTTTACCCATGAGTGCCATACAAGGTTTTATCCAATAAATAGCTTAGGAATTCGTATTTTTATTAAACATTTTAATGACATTTACAAGAAAATAATTCGACAAGTGACAGTTGAGTGGGTAAAATAAATAATTATCCACTCAATAAAGTAAAAGCCACGCGGGGGTTATTATTGAGTTTATCTATTTAAAATAAAGCTGGTAATTGTCTTATTATCTGTATGCATTGGATAAAACTTATTTTAATTCAGGATTGTTTATTTTGTATATCGCTATGGCCATGCTACGTCAACTTTACCAGAAAAAAACCGTCAATCATAAAATCTAGAAAAAATCCCTTTTCTGGCCTTGGTTAGAAAAAACGTAACTGGTTAAAAAGTAAATAAGAATTATATACCTTGCAACTTTTTATAAGGCAAAAAAGGACATTTTACTGTATGACTGTAAATAAAATAAACTTCTATCGCCCAGAGGTACCGGATTCAGAACATATCGATTTTGAAATCACCTAAATAACATATACTTAATATAAAATACAACCAGGAGAAAATATTGAAATGAAAATGGTCACCAGCTCTCCCACTATAAGGTTTTGAAATTATTTACGAATAGAAAATGCGTTATAATTTTCTTATTATACTATATAATTAACTCTATTTATATCAGAATTAATTATATCCAAAAATAGAAGTGGTAACCACTACTGGCAGTTACGGCGTTATTTAATGACGTTTCAGAAAATTTTCCCAGTTGAATTATGAAATAGCTGTTCGTGAATATTTTCTACAAGAATTTGAGGTATTTTCCGAAGAAATTATAAGATTGTGTGTACGGGAGGCGACTGGGAGGCAAACGGGAGGCATTTCGGGGGAACAGGAGGTTATTTATTGTGCACCAAGTTGGTGCTTTATTCGCTTGTTTTGTTATTCCTCTGACACACGAAGTACACTATTAAATTGATTTATTTTCTGCCGGTTTGTGAAAGAATTTATATTGTGCCTTTACTTGTAAGCCACGACAATATAAGTTTAAACATATAATGGAGGAATAAACCTTATTTTGATATTTTTTGCATGTATAGGGTGATTACACAGTAAACGAAATGGTAGTAATGGTATATTTCTAACCTAATAAGAAAATGAAACATTTCCAACTCGAGAGTTGCTATTTGGCCTACGCGTAGCCTAGGCCAAATTAGCATCTCATATAAGCAGTACCCAGCGTATTTCCAGTTATAGTCCAGTCTTCAAGTTCCCTGGAAACAATTCAGGGAGTTTAGATTTTTGATTTATTGGGTAGGGTTTAAGGCCGCAAATAGACAATTTTGCGACATTGAACTCGATTTGGAACTGTTATTTTTTTAACGTATTTTTCACAAAAAACCGACTTTTTAAAATATCTCAAGATCGGTGCATCCTAGGACAAAAAACGTTTGATATGAAAATAAAGAGGACAAAATCTTCAACATTTTTTGTTTTATGTATTTTTTTGTACGACTTATAGCTAATTCACGGCACCGTCTTAAACGTTACACTGTAGGGTTTTAGATTTTTCTTTACGACTTGGTTAGGAAGGTTTTTTTTTATGATTAATACAAGGGTGATTCAATCGAAAATCGGTTTACTCGAGATAATGGGGCACAAATGTGTAAATTAAAAAAAAAAATAATTTTACGTAAATTAAAAGTGTTAGATAGATTTTTTTAATTTTCACCCAAAGTGTTCTAAGGGGCATTCCTAACCGACGATAAAGAACAATTTTGGTTTTTCGAAAAAAAAAAAAAATAAATAAAAATCTAAAATTTTAGGTAACGTTTAAGAGATATTTTAAAAATCCGTTTTTTCTGTGAAAAACAGGTTAAAAAAATAACAGTTCCAAATCGAGTTCAACGTCACAAAATTGTTTTTTTTTTCAGAGTTTTTAATGTGATATTCAAAATTAGCAGTGCCAATAATGTCCGTATGCAAAAATTCAGATTTTTGACACTTATTTGTTCCCTGGACCCTTATAAAAAAATCTTGGAAAAAAGGATATTCTCGTGCAAGAAGTACGAAACAAATATAAACTCCCAAAAAGTAAATTTGACGCAGGTCTGTCTAATTAAAACATATTTTTGTATTCCTTTACCTCTTCATAGATTATATAATAATGATAATAATAATCAACCAAATTTTATGATAATTTAGGTTACACAGAATATCCTAAAGCAAGAAATTTTTGTAGGAAATTTCCAAACTTGCAACGAATTAAGACAATAGCTGCTAAAGGGGTCGGTTGAATTACCTCCTGAAGCTTTCTTGAAATATATGTACCTACGTGTTAGATATCACTGCTCTAAATTATACAACTTCTAGGTAAAAATTTCCATAATAAGCAACCAGGGGCGGATTTATTTCATTTTAAGGGGGGGCATCCATAAGGATGAGGTTAAAGAAGGATATCGGTTCAAAGGTGAGTTTTGGGCTAAATGACAATAATATGTTTTCGTTTAAAAAAAGTGCAAAATAATGAAAGGAAAGATGAAAAACTGTTTTCTAAATTAATTTGGTAATTTTGATCAAAATAAGTATTCGTTAACAAAATTTGTGTTATCGTAAACGTGACAACAATACTAACGTGCCAAATTCCTAGAGGCATTTAGGCAGATAGAGCTATATTATCTGTCGTTTTTTTTTATCTGAACATCAACATTTGAAATGTATAATAAAAACACTGTACAATATAATTAAATGTATTTATTTAACACTACAGCGTAAAATCTCTTAAAACTTTTTCATGGAAATAAAGGTATTTAACACGTTGAAAGCCACATTAAATTACTAGTCTGTGATCACACTGTCTCATGGGACTGCCGGCTTTAGGTTACTATAATATAACGTTAGAGCTGCTCGATGGCTTTTCAGTATTATTAGTATAAATAAATACCTCAAAAACAACTCGATAAACTTACTGAAAAACTAGTCTGAAGTCCAATACACATAGTGTATTTTACACCATATTAAACCCCTTAAAAATTAACATCAAAACAACAAAATATTTGAATTTTTTAGTCAATCGCAGTCAACACATCAGAATACACAGCCCTTGGCTCACAGTAGAAGTTATTTTTATTTTGACTTGAGATGACCCTTGACACGAACCAAATGTGCAATGTTGCCAAATCGTACCTTGGCATATCGCACCCGTTCCAGAACAGTGTCATAATTATGTGTTAACACAACATTTTGAAAAATGTGTTTTTAGTGTAATTAGGGCTCTTATTGAGATCTACGGATCTCTATGTATGTATGCCAGCCTGAAATTTTGGCTATTTATTTTTTATGTATCTATAAGCATGTAAAGTTTTATCGTTGCAGGCGATTTAGCTCAAAATACGATACCCTCCTTTTAAAAGAATTTAAATCCATCTTATTTTAATTTGGGATATTATTTTTATTTTGTTCTTCATTTTGCAAATTATGTTTTTCTTGTCTGTAAATTCACAATTTCGTATGAATCAGCCCTATGTAGTGATACTAGAGAGAAAGCCTTCATTTATCTTAACTTGTTCAAGGAACACTGCTATGAATAAAACATTTACTCATCTTTAATTCTATGAATTCTAAATTTCTAACCTCGGGCCCAGAAGCGTTATATTCTACTGTGTGTAAGAGTGAACTAGGATGGCTGAAAAATTATATTTAAAATTAGTGGATAAGTTTGTTTGTATGTTTTTTATTTGTTTGTTTGTTTAACCTCGTACTATTCTACTTAATTAAGTATCCCCTAAGTCCAGGACTTGTGTGGGCTAGAAGTAGAGGGAACCACCGCACGGTGGTCCCAGAAAAAGTCTGCTTTTTTTGCATAGGGCCATTTTTTGCATCGCTGATTACGAAAAAAATAGTGAAAAATTTTAAAAAAAATTTCGAAATTAGGTTGGTTCAAATTTTTTGAAAAATGTCCGATTTAGCTGAAATTTGGCATAAAGGCTTCTTTTGGTAATATTAATAAGGACCAAATAAAAATGGCCACCAGCTCTCCGACTATAAGGGTGAGTGGAAATTATGTCTTGATTTTTTTGCAGATAATTATCTTTTCCTTATTATTAAGTGTTATCGGGCACAACTCCCAAATATTTTCGTTCAGCCTAATAACTCCGCGAGTGTGTGTGAGCGACCTAAGAAACTTTGAAATTAAATTTGCTGCTTTATTTCAAAATTTGATATGTGCACCGAAATTTATTCAGAAACCCGACCACTCCATGTTCGCATATTGTTTCATTTTAATTAGTTATTTTTTAATTAGTCTCAGCTCGGGAAGTCTTTATTTATCATTTGCTTCTTTCCAGTTGTAAACATGTGAGACTATTTTTTTTAACTATAATTATGCCGGATTTTAGCCAATAAAAAACAAGGTGTAAACATAATGACGTTATACAGGTAATCCATCGACTTGGTATACACTTGGAAGTGGAATTCGTATCCCCTGCACACCCCTGCATACCTTTTATTCAACTAAATAATAAGTCACGACTGGCGTCCTAGAGGCGGAACGATTGATACCGATTTCATCCGATAGCAGACCAGAACGGCCACAAGAGAATACAAATTCAACGTTGGAGTGTATGCACAACGGATGGATTGTCTGTATTCGCCATCGAATATACTAATTCAAATATTGACGGTTTTAACCGCAAATTGGCTTCTTTGAATTTTTTTTATTATACTATTCACAGCACCTGCGCTAGAATAGTATTATACGGTAGTTTCGAATTTTCAAAAATTTTCAAAAATCGCCCTAGATAAAAAATTCTTGATTATAAAGTTTCATGAAAAAATAACCAATTTTTTTATGAAATGTCCGTCTGTCCGTCTGTCCGTCCGTCCGTAGTCCGTCCGTCCGTAGTCCGTCCGGCCGTTGTCACGATTTTTGTGAACACGATAACTCAAGAACGAAATTTTCAGAAAAAATCATGTTCTATGAGGGGAAGATCCCTATTGTTTTTGAAAGTAATCCCCCCAAAAACAAAAAATCGAAAAAAGCTGAAAGAAAATTCCGATTAACGTAACTTTTTTATGAAAAATTACGATTATTATAAGGCTCAATTCTACCAATTTTAAAAGTAATCCACTAAAAACAAAAAGTTATAGATTTTACAGCATTTTGATTTTTTATTAAAAAATTGAAATCTATGAAAAATTGAGTTGGAGATAAAACTTAAGCATCCGGTATTACTACTCTTACTCCAAAACAAAGAACACTAGAAAACACATTTGCTTGGAAACAATTACAATGTATAGTCAAGAATTAAACAATAAAAATATATGATTTGATTAAAAAATCGTTACATTAAAAAACCACAAAAATTCTACAAAAACTCGTAAATTCTCTCAACGTTCCCTTTTTTCCGTTCCTTTCCACCCTCGTCAGACATTCTTAAAGGGATGCAAAACTGGAAAATCATTGATTTCTTACATTCAACTCTCCGCGTGGCCACTCCCACTCTTCCCCTCTTATTTCACTATTCTTACCCCCGCACCAACCCTCGGGAGACCCTTAGCCTTGCTATCTTGAAGGGGAGAGGAGAAAGGAGGCAAAAATAGGTAAAATTCTCTTTCCTACAGGTCGACTAAGAGAATTCTCCTATTTTGCTTCTCCTTTCTTTGTTTTTTAATTTGGGAAAGCAAACGAGGGGAGGTGGATGGTTAGGGTGAATACTCCATAGAGTCGAGGGAGTGAGGATAAGAAAATCGTTTTTATTTGTGCCAGTTTTACATTAAATATAATATAATAATAGGTTTATAAAATTCAAATCTTGCCTTATTTTTGATTACGTATTTTTATTGGTGACTATTGTAAATTTTTCTGAATTTTGCATCTTAGTAAGTGTTTTCTTTTGACTTTAGGTGTTTAGGATTTTCTTTCCTATGGGTCGACTAAGAGAATTCTTCTTTTTCTCTTCTCCTATCTTTGTTTTTTTAATTTGGGAAAGCAAACAAGGGGAGGTGGATGGTTAGGGTAAAGATATACTTATAGAGTTAAGGGTATGAGCACAAGAAAATCGTTTTTATTTATGGCAGTTTTATGTTAAATATGTATGTGATTTTTGAAGGCATGATGAAATCCAAATCTTAACATTTTTGTTCATGCATTTTTATTTAGGATCACTACACTGCATGTCACATCTTTTAAGATTAAAATAGGTATTTGATTTAAATTTTTCTAAATAAATTGTATCATCAGGTTTTTCTTATACAAACATAAAATTTAATATATACCTGAGATTTACAATTGATGTAATTTATATGATTTCCAAAAAGCATTCGATAAAGTCCCACATAAACGTCTGCTAAAAAGCATATTGGGACAAAAAAGCTTTGTTAATTTGATAATTGTTATGTATTACTGTTTTGAGTTAAACATAAAAACAGTAATACATAAAAATATATTCCAAGGGAATTGTCAATATATGGATCAATGTGCTAATGTTAAAGTTTTATATCCTAAAGTTTTAATACTAAATTATTTTTTTTGAAAAATCTAGTTTCATTACTTTAACATTATTTGAGTACTTCGATGTAATTGTTATGTATGTATTACTGTTTTGAGTTAAATATCAAAACAGCAATACATAAAAATATATTCCAAGGGAATTGTCAATATATGGATCAATGTGCTAACGTTAAATTTTTAAATCCTAAAGTTTTAATACTAAATTATTTTTTTTTGAAAAATCTAGTTTCATTACTTAAACATTATTTGAGTACTGTCTTCGATGTCTTAAATTATAGTACACTGAGAATTCGTTGTCGTAGTGAATACTCTACGTTTTTGAATATACGGAACCCCACGAAAGTTTAGTACAACAACAACATTTACTGGTTGTTACAGTAATATTTAACGTTGTTATAGTTCTGGTAGTTGTAAGAATCAGTGAATATTTATTAAATTTTCGTGGGGTTCCATATATTCAAAAACGTTCAGTATTTACTAAGGTTACAAATTCTCAGTGTATTAACCAAATATCCAGTATAACATTTTTCAACTTCAAATCAAGTGACGAAGAATACAATTGTAGGTGTTGACAGCTATAAATTCTAACCGCCATTGTATTTAAATTCAAAACATTCATCCACACATTTTTACATACTTTTCATACTTTTTTTTTATCAACTCACCTTAATTTGAATACGCGGCATATTTTTGTCACATTAAACAGATGTTCATTTGTTTTTCTGTTGACGTAGAGTTTTATTTGTTTTCTTTTTTTCTCATTGTTTATCCGAAAGGCTGTGGTGTTTAAGTTAACACATGTTTTTGTTATCTTGTTATGTTTTTTTTTTACCTTTTTTAACGAAAAGAATTATACAGAGTGAATCAGGAAAAGGGCTCAAAATTTTAAGATTTAAGAACTGATTCTATATAAAAAATGTGTGTAAAATATTCCAATAATGGTTCCTTAACGAGCTACTCTCTGAAGATGGTGTTTAATAGTATATTGTTATATAAGGAGAAAAATTATTGCATTTTAAGTCAAGTCTGTAGCTGTAACTGACGATAATATGGACTAGTCTAAAGAGATCAAAAAATTGATAATTTTGAATAAAGTTCAAATTAATAATTTAGTTTAAAGATTTACCATAGAAGCACCTCAGTTCCTAATTTGATTTAGAACTTTCCAAAAACGTGATTAAAATTTCATTGTACAGATGTTTACATCAAAAACAATAATAAACTTTAGAAATGCTTACAAAATGAAAAGTTTTTTTTATATTTATGATACAGAATCCCCCTTAAATTGTTAAATCTTTATTCTGGTTTATCCTGTATAGCTTTACGATAAAAAAGGTATTATATAATCCTGTTTTGAAATTGACTGAAGAGGGTATTTTCTTTTTCATGTTTCAATTGGATGGAAATTTATTTGACATTTTCAATATCTTTTTTGCTGCAACTGATGGGTTGTTTTTGTTATGAATTCTGTCTGCTAGTATTGATTGGATACCTGAAAAAGATAATTAATATGTTATTCGTATTTTAGGTTTATTATACTTTTCGCAAGGTCATGACTAGAAGAGTACTACACGATACTTTTTAAATCTCCAAAATCGTTAAAAACCCGCCCAGACAAAAAATAGTATATTAAAGTACTAGTTTCATAACATACGTTTTTAGAGCACGAGTAAGTAAGTTTAGAAAACGAGCCGCTTGCGGCGAATTTTCTAAAGTATTAGTGCTCTAAAAACGTGTTATAAAACGAGTGCTTTATACAATTTTTTCTATTTTGCTCTAAAATTTATAAAACTTACATTTAAATTGATGACTGATTTAGGGTTTTTTGTTTTGGGTTGGCATTACAATTTACACTATGTTTAAAATTCTAAGAACAAATGATATTTTGATATATTTTACAGTCATCTCTTCTTTTTTCACTGCAATTAACCAGTCCACAATTTTAACACGGTAAAAAATAACCCAAACACAAGTTTGTAAAAAAATTAAACTTTAAATCGACATTGACATTTGCACGCAAAACGTCAAGAGATAGGCTTTTGTATGTTGCCAACCAAACAGAAAAAAAGTAGAGACCTCTTATGGGCCTAGAAGAACACGCAAAATGCGTGTGATTATGAGCTTATAAGTCGCAAAATAGAAAAAAAACTATACAGGGTGGTCCGATTATCATGAAAATCCTTAATATTTTAATAACTGCTATTTCATTAATTAAAAAAACTCACCTGTTTTTTTTTTCGTATTTCTTAAATTTTTTTATTCTGAATATTCCTGAAAAAAAAAAGTTTCGTGTTAATTTAAAAGTTCCATTCCACACATTCTAAAAATTAAAATTTTATAGTCAAATAAATAATTCATTCCGTTTTTTTTATCCATCTCTTTAAACTTTTAAATTATTGTAAGGCAATTTTTAAAAAATTTGACACTTAAAGTTGGATTTAGATCTATTTTTAATAAATTTATAAAAAAAAGTAATTTATTTTTCTGATGTGTATATTTAAGGCATTTTTTCAGTGATTTTTGGGCATTTTTGATTAAATTTCGCTGTTAAAAAATGTCACTAAAGGAGTGGAGTAGATTTATTTGTAATCACTGTAATCTAAATGAGTACAATTAAAATTTTTGGGTGACTATTCATCAAAAGAATTAAAAAACTTTTCTAAATTACAATAAAAAACAATAATAATCACATAGAAAACCATTGAAATCAGATTATATCCCAATGTGTTTAAAACACAGTATTTCTGTCGTTTTCTATTCATTTGCTATATTTTTTAGTATTATTAGAAACGTTTTTTACTTTTTTTTATGAACAGAGTGGTATGTGTTTGATCAAATTATTGGTTACTATATTATACATGTTTGTCCACAAAAAAGAATATTGTTAAAAAGCTGTCAATGATTTTTTTTAACTGTAGGTTAGTGATGTGTTTATAAATCGAATTTATTCCTATTGTTTTTTAAGTGAAATCTGTAAATTATAAGTAATATAAAACAAATAAATAATAATTTGATTTTTATTACCGTATTCGGGGCAAATATGTTTCGTCCAAACTTGACCCGTAGTACAGTACGTGTTTAATGAAAACTGTAAATTTTGTATGTGTATGAGGCCGAAAGAGTTAGTAATATATATTTAACAGGAAATTTAAAAACTATTGTAAATATATAAAAAATTGTATTAGGTGTGAATATTCTGTATTTTTAGTAAAAATATTTAGCAAACCAAAAATAATTAGTTCGTTCTATTTTCTATTTAAAACAATAATGTTTCTACTTTGTAATATTGCAAATTATTGGATAGACAAATTTTTGTAGTTAAACTTAAAATAAATTGTGTTTTAAATAAATAAAAGTGTTAACTATTGATTTTTTGATTATATTAAAATAAAATTTTTAAATATTATCACTGAAAAAATAGTTTTAGAGGTTAAGATTTATGCTATATTTTAAAATAAATAAAAATAACTCGGATACTATTTTGGTTATTGTTTAAAAAAATAAAAGCCACCTGCTTTTAGATGTAGTTCTAAAAAATATGCAAAGATTAAAATTAATAAGGAAAAATTAATACTTATATTAATTTTTGAATATTGGAACTTTAGAGCTATGACGATTTTTTTAGCTGTGGGATAAACTATTATTATTTTTAGTGGATTAACATTGTTTACTAGTAAAATAAGTATTATATTTTAAAAATTAATGTGATGTAGGCAAAAATTATTTTTAGCTTCAAATATTCTAATTTAAATTAATATGTGGTTTAAATTTGAATATACCTCGATAATTTAGAAAATTTGGTAAATTAAAAATTCTCCCTAGATATCTGTAAAAAAATCATAAAAATCTCTGTAACTAAAATAAATATTTGTCAAAATAAAATTGTACTAAACAAATAAAAATTGTGCGTGTTAATAAAGAAAATATTATTTATTTTGTATTTAAAAAAATGTTTTTTTATGTGATTTGGAATTCTGTATGATATATTAACTTTTCCTTACAAGGTTTTCTGATAAATATAGCACAAATATAATTAATTTTTTTTTTTGGAAAATATGTGTTTAAGTGTCAAAAATTTTATCAAAAATAATTCTAATTATTTCAAATTGCCTTACCTTTTCCTAATAAAGTACTGTTCCATTGTTGAAGCATTCTTTTTCCATTTTTACATGATTTTTTTTTCCATTATATATTTTTAAAAATTATAATTTTTGAATAGAGTTTATTTCAAGAAGTACATTTCATAGCACAGATTTTTATGATTTGAAATGATATTTTGGGTATTTTGAGTGGAAGTATTTTTGGCCCTTGATGTATTTTTTTGGGTTGTGCTTGTGAGTCCGATTTTTTTCTATAGTAGTTTTGGTTTTGATTTGTTGAATTTTTTTTTTCCTTTTTAGAACTTTTCTTCTTTCTTGTCAAGATTTGGTTTTTGTGGTTTCGTCTATTTTGAATTAAATCTGAAAAAAAAAGGAAAACTGTTAATTAATTCTGTGTTTAACCCTATATTGCATTGTTAAGTAATACAGATATCAAGCATTAACGAAACTAAAAAATAAATTAAACGTTTTTTTTTTTAATTTAATAATAATTATTATTATTTAATAATTATTGTAAATATTTAATACAATCTGGTTTTTATTTAGAAATCTTAGTTACAATACACATGTTTTAAATTACTTAAAACTTTAATTTAAACATAATATAATTATAATTTTTGTAATAATATTCAAATTTTTCGGGCTTTTAATAGTATATTATTTACCAAGTGAGAGAAGTTTAACATTTTTGACCTGCGTCAAATTGCGGGATGAGCGCGCTAGCGCGAAGCCCGCAAGACGCGGTCTAAAATGTTAAATCTTCACTCACGTGGAAAATATAATATTTTTTTCACTACCAGTACAATTAATTAGCTATTTATTTATTTATTTTACTAAAATTTAATGAAAAAGCTTATAAATTTAAAATATCACGCTGCCCGTTCGCGGCCATTAAAAAAGCAAATGAATAACTTGACATTTCTGGCAGAAATTTTCTGTTGATCTGCTAAAATTATTAAGTTAGAAAGTGTTTCCGTGTTAAGTGTAATAAAATATATAAAAATTGAAAGTGAAATGCAAAGTGATGATTCTGGTACTGCCCCAGAAATAAGGGGACAGGCGAACTGTGAGGGAGAATCTATTGCCTCAAAAATCAATATATGGGGGTTGTACCTCTAGTAATCTGATCCTTACGGTAGTATATGGATTGTATAATCTATGGTTGAATATGATGGACCAATGATTTTCACTTTTCGAAGTGTTTTTTGTAAAACATGTTTTATAGGTACTAATTTAGTTAATATTTTTTAATTTATCATGCAATAAATATTTGGTGCCTAAAGACACTTGTAAATAGCAATGTGATTTAATAATTAAGTGAAACGTCAGATGCCAAAACAGCTGAATAAAAATTCATTATTAACCATGGTGCAATTTCATTATTTTTAGAACCTCTGACGTCATGGGTAGAGAAATAATATTTCTACCAATAAAACAGTAATAAAGATGTGGTTTTAGGCTGGTAGTGAAAAAAATTATTTTTTATGTAATCTTTGGATGATATACGTAAAGGCATGTCCAGAGGCTTGCAAGTAGAATAGTATGAGGTTAAACAAACAAGTTAAAAAACATGTAAGAATTTTTTTAAATATTAACACAATGTTGCTGCAAAGTTAGAAAACTTTTAATTGGCTAAGAAATAATTTTGTTATAAACATGTTAAACCTTTCTACTATAGTTTTAAATTAATCCATTAAAATATTATTTCATAATCTAATAAAATTTATTTTAACTCGATCTTGTAAGTAATATCTAATTTTATCCTTAAAGGGATATTACATCCGTTATTTTGATCCGATTTTCATTAAACTTTATCTTGAGTTATGAGTTTGGCATTAAGAAAAGGGTCATATTTATCAAAAAAAGATTTTTAAGAATATAATAATTATTATAATATATATAAGTATTTAACTTAGTGGCTTTTTTAATCATGTAAATAGTAGTAAACATAAAATATTTACTACTATTATCAAAACACTTTGGCGCCCAACGTGAGGTCCGTTTGGTAAAATTTAGAAACTTGGTTGTAATTTTAGTTTTTTTTTGATTAATAACGTTTTTTATTGAAACCAATTGAAAACCAATAATTTTTTCATTAACTTATGTACAATAACACTGTTCGACAAAAAATTTAGGCAGGAAATCTGTCAACGTTACCCGTTAATTTAGGATTTAGGGTTTCGCTACTTAAGGTCATTTAAGCGATTTTTTTAAATTTAAAGTTTCCAATGCACGATAATATGCAAGACACATTTTTCAAGTTACCGTTCCAATTAAGGAGCATAAACGTGCCTTTTCTTTTGTACGTAATCATATTCCTTATAAATAGTAAAACTTGCTGTAAAATATATATTTCGAGTTAGGATGAATCTGAAGCACCATAAGAGAGTGGAGAACACGAATTTTAATTAGTTTTGCCTCCCACTTTTGGGGGAGTTGGGAGTTAAAATAGTACGCCAGTTTAAGTTGATGCTTTAAACTTTGCTCATATTAAAGCGGAAATTAAAAGATAAGAAAGTAACGAGCGCTACGACGCCATTTCTCCTCCCGTTTCGTGAATAAATTCCAGAACTTTCCAGTTTTTGATGTTTTGAACAAGCTTTTTGCGGTAGCTGAAAGTTATATACCACGCCTTGGATCATCCTGAACGATAGAAGTACATAATTATGTAATTATAATTTGGAAAATGATATTAAGTCTTAGAAATAGTTATAATTCGATTTTTTCTCCCCCCCCCCCAATAAAATCCTGCACTACTAAAAACACTACGATAATTCGAGAATCCTTCAAGCTAACGAGTCCTTAGTAAGGACTTAATATTTATAATAACAAATTCCAGATTTTTTCTGTTTTTGATGTTTTGAACAGGATTTTTGCTATAGCTATTTTGTTTTTCAGTATTTCTCTTTTACAACAAGATTTCATACCTAAAACGAATTAATAATTAAATATGAATATATTACTATTAATAATTATCGTTATTACTTTATTATTTAACAAAAATACCTCAAAATATTCTTTTTATAAAATGTAATGACAGTTTTTATAGGTTTACTTTTATGAACATGCTTGCAAACCTAACGCAGTACCGCGCTAGTCAGTACTGCAGTAAGTGACTAAACTATTGACAGAACCAATTTAAAAATGGACAAAAATGATTTAGTTTAGCAATTGAGAATGAAATTAAATTAACCAAATCAAAGAATATGCCTGTAAAAATATTAAGATAAGTAATAAAACAATTTATATCATTTTGCGATGAAAAAAAAAATATAAAAGTAGGGTTGACATATTATAAATCGTTAAAAAATAGTCTTCCGAATTACACATGATTCTTCGAATTATCGGTATAAATTCAGTTTTCATTCAAATTTGCTGTCAAAGGCCCTGCAGGGCGATGCCCCGGTCGTAATTATTTCCAGACAGCAAATTTTCATGAAAACAGCGAATTTTTCCGCATAATTCTCAGCCTCTTGTGTAATTATATTTGAGAATTTGTAGGCAATAGTTTCGTTGACCCCCGGTATGTTAATAAGACATTAAAAAGCGCTTAGGAAAGCGCCTTGAAATCACCACCCTTATTTCCCCTAGAGTTAAAACGTAATTTCTGATTTCTAACAATACCTGCAAATAATAGCGCAAATAATATATTTTATTCGTCGAGTGTTCGCCTCGTTATCAGGACCGTACTTCCCTGGGGGGTTCAGCTAAAACGACTAGACGTGCAAACGGTTTTCCATGCTGGGCCGATAACGTCGACTTGCGACATCTCCTGGGACTTTATACATAAGACGTTAGAGGTAACGTCATACATGAAAAGGCCCCAATTAGATTATTTTATATAATTTTATTTTAAAATAAAAAAAAAATTCCCTTGCGCAATTTAATTAATAATAATAGTTTTCCCGTGGTATATTGGAAAAACGGAAACTTTGATCGACATTCAGTAGCAACGGTTTTATCTTACCATTATGGTAGTATTGTTAATGGAAAAACAGTCAGCATCATTTCAAACTCATTTGTTCTCATCAGCAAAGTGTATTTCCAAGGCATAGAAACTCCATACTAATATGACTAGGTTATATATATAGCATATCGTTAGTAAGCTCTAGTATCTGCAAGCTAGTATACTATCGCGATATATCGGCTGACAATCAATGCTTCTCCTACTGATATCCCAGTTAAAACGAAAGTTTGGTAAATAATGCAACCAGCAGCGCTTCTTAAAAACCTTTCAGTGCTCTCTTATTCTTTGTGAGTTTAAAAAACAACACTGACACAAAGATTCAAATAACCTGTCATTTGCTACCAATTTTTTTTGAACTATGTACGAAAAATCATGTCTTTTAAATGACGTATATATTCCGCTTTGCAAGCACGGGCTCTTTTCACGCCATTTTTCATGACGGCTCCTAACATGTATGACTTTAGCTGTTGAATATTCCTGGGCTTATTAACATACACCCGATCTTTCAGGTAGCCCTAAAGAAAAAAGTCTGGTGCTGTCAAATCGGGCGATTGTGAAGAAACAAATAGAAACACTGGTTGACAGCCAGCAGCAAAGCTTGTATCTCACTAGCATGAAATTTGGCGCACATCGCTGGGTTAGTATGGACTTTCTATGACTTTGCATTCACTGTGCTGAGAAGAAAATAAGGTTGACCAATGAATCTTATAGAATTTATGTAAAGGCATATTTATTCAGTTATGTTTTAATTTTTAAGGCACCAATTTTTTTCAGTTTTTAAAGAATCAACCGATCACAGTTAATTTTAAAGAAACGATAAATCAATTCTTAAGAACGTTAATTTATTTGTCAATACAAGGACATTCCAAGGACGATGTCTTAAGTATAAAGCCTATATGCTACAACTGTTTAAAACTGTGTCTGTGAATTGGATTCCTTCCTGCAACTTGATTGCTTACTGTGCAAAAAAACATTAAACTTAGATGTTCTTCTAATATCCTACCATTCAAACTTTCACTCTCTTCTGAGTTACGGTACAATTTTATGGGGAAATGGTACAAACTCAGAAAAATTATTTGTTTTACAAAAAAGGTGTATCAGAGCCATTGCTGGGGTCGGTTACAATGAGCATTGTCAGCCACTGTTCAAAAGGTTTGGTATCCTTCCACTGCCTTCTGTTTATATTTTACAGACACTTATGGAAATACACAAGAATTTCGATAAATTTGAACAATTTGCGAATGTTCATTGTTATCGGACAAGCTCGGCAATAAATCCGCACCTTTTAAAAAATTATAATTTTAAATATGCAATATCAGTTAAGAATAGCCCAGATATAAAAATCTATAATAAATTGCCTGAAAACTTAAAAAACCTCCCACACAAGAAATTTAAGCGAGAGGTCAGTTCAATATTAAAAAGGTATTGTTTTTATTCTGTGGAGGAGTATATGGACGCTTCTCTTCAGTGAATATGCTTAGACTGTATGTATTATAATTTATTATAATTTGTCTAGTGTTGTTTATATTTATACCATATTATTAACCTATATTTTAAGTGATTTTAAATGACTTGTGAATAAGATTTTATCTTTGTAAACACCAATAAACTTATCTTATCTTATCTTATCTTATCTTATCTTAACTACACTTTATCGAAAAAGTGGGACTTTATCTTGTATTTCTCCGCTGATATTTTCCACTGATATCTTTCTACAATTTGCTAGTTTGCAGTAATTATTAGAACTTGGTATTACTTATCACTTTGGTACAAATTATACCTACACTACTATCTAAATGGGGAGCAAGACACCTTAAGCAGCTACTACAAATCATGACTTCCCAACTAAGAATGAGGACAGAACCAAAAAATAATTGGTTTTTCTCAAGGCTTTCAAAAATTAAAATATTCTGCTTCATTTATTGTTAATGGTAATATACCACTGGCTGCAACGAAAAATTATTTTAAGTCATTTACAATGCCAAATTTTAAAAACAATCGAATGAACCCAAGCTTGAGCTGTTCTTCAGATCTATACTGCATTTTTACCAAAAATAAGCCAGCTCTGTTAATAATAAATGTAATTGTAGATTTGTTATAGGCCATTAAACTGACAAATAACTACGGAAAGTAAATTTTCTTAATATTCCCCCCATATAAAATAAATAACAATTAAATCCGGGCTAATTAAAAGCGAGTACTTTAAACATACAATAAATACGGCGAAAACGTGGAATCGTAATAAAACATTTGGCCTTATATATTTTACTCTTCGCATTTTCAAAACTAGCAAGAAGAGTATTATACATTAGTTTGAGAGCGAGTTGACATCGTAAATATTTTAGGAGGATTAAGCCATCAGAGACTGACCAACGAATTTATTTTATAATAATATAATAATATTGTATAATGTAAAATATTTATCAGATATTACTGTTATAGTCCAGCCAAATAACGAGAAATTCCTTTGTTAAATCTCAGTAAATGTACACGGGCTGATATTTTAAAGGGTAGTAGTTTAATAGTTAAATAGTAGTTTAATAGTTTGAAATACATATAAAAGCCATCTTATGATGGATATACAAGTCAGTAAAATATAATAATAAATAATTGATTACGAATACATTTAAAAAATAGTAGTTTAAAGAAAAAACATAAATACGTATACAATACACTTTAAAAATTATCGCTCAAAAATTCCTGGACACTATAGTAAGCTTTTTCTGCTAATAGTTCTTTTATTTTTTTCTTAAACTGTACCATGTGCATACGTCTATAGATGTCCGGCAGCTTGTTATAAAATCTAACTCCTATGTAACTAAGAGATTTTTCAAATTTTGATGTGCTATGAAGCGGTATACATAATGCATTACTGCCCCTAGTTTCATATTCATGAAGGTCTGAATTTCTTCTATACAAGTTCATATTTTCCCTAACCACTACCAGGCATCTATAGATATATACACACGGCACCGTTAGTATATTTTTGTTTCTGAACGTGTCTCTACAAGATTCTCTATATTTTAAGTCAAAAATTTTCCGAATTAATCTTTTTTGTGCAATAAAGACCCGTTCCCAATTGGTTGCATACCCCCAAAGTATTATATTATAAGTAAGGTGGCTAAATGCTAAACTATAGTATACGTTAAGTACTCCCTCCGGAGGTAATATAGATTTAACTTTGGAGATTGCATAGTATGCCTTGTTTAATTTTTTACAGACAGAATCTACTTGGAGTTCCCATCTTAAGTTGTCATCCAGGTTGATTCCGAGGAACTTTGTATCGCTTGCCGGCAAAATAATCTGGTCATTTATTTTAAGTTCTGGTAAAATCTTATCTATACCACTCTTGAAGTATAAACAAACTGTTTTCTCTAGATTCAGAATGAGATGGTTTTTATCGCACCATTTCATGAACTGATCTATTATCTGTTCTAGTTTTATTTTTAGGACTTCAAGAGACTTTGCTGAGACCGCAAATGACGAGTCATCTGCAAACATACTAATAATTTCAGCAATGACATGCTCAGGCAAGTCGTTTACATAAATCAAAAAGATAAGCGGTCCCAGCACTGACCCTTGAGGTACACCTATATTAATTTTAAAAAGACTAGACATCGCCTTTCCTTTTTTTACAAAAAAATTTCTGTTACTTAAAAAGTCTATAAGCCACAGTAGTACATTATTTCTGAATCCTAGATTAAACAGCTTATTTTTCGAGAATGGTATATCCAAGCAATCAAAAGCTCTGGTGAGGTCGAAAAAGAGTGCAGCCACAAAGAGACCCTTGTCCAATTGTGTATAAATATGATCTGTAAATGTATGGGCTGCGCTCTCTGTCGACCTACCCCTTCTAAACCCATGCTGGTGTTCTGTTAAAATATTAAATTTTTCCAGAAATTCTACCATGCGCACGTACAAAGTCTTCTCAAAAATCTTTGAAATTACATTTAAGATGGCAACTGGCCTATAATTAGCCTTGTTGTCGGTTTTATTCTTTTTGTAAATGGGAATTATAGATGCAGTTTTCAGCATAGAGGGAAATTTACCAGAATCAACAGAACAGTTTATTAAGTGAGCTAAGGGCTCAGAAATATAAGCTGCTGCTGATTTTAATATTTTTGTTGAGATATTATCCGGCCCAACAGTATTTTTATTTTTTAAGCTATTAATTGTGTTTTCAATTTCATGACTGGTAGCATGCTTAAATACAAATGAGTTTTTAACTGGTCTTGAGGTGGTACATTCCTTTGACAGATTAGGCCCAAAGTGATTTTTAAGGCTATCTTGAGTGACATTTGCAAAATACTCTCCAAAAATCTGGGCAGTATCTAGTAGTAGTAGTGGATAGTAACAGAACACTGCTGTTAGTTTTTTACCTGGTGATTTGCGTAAGGGGTGTCCGTTATCTTTAATTTTAGGGGCGAGTGCGGTTATCACGCTATGGCCAAGTCGTCTGTCAAATTTTAGGTTTAGAGATTTTAGGTTATGTTTTTGTTTTGCGGATACTTTTTAAATCGAAGGAGCAAAATATTTTTTCTAACTCGCTTAATATTTTAAAATCAATAAAAGTCCGACAAGAATGTGTTTAAACTTTTTATCAAATTCCGATCATTTTTGAAATAATCCGTCGTCCGTTTGTCGATAAATCAAGAACAAAATATCTGATCGATATCAAGTTATACGAGAAGAAAATTATTGTTTTTAAAAGATCCCCTAAAGAATAAAAAAGATATACAGGCTAACTTAACTTTTTTTATAAAATTTAATTTAATTAAAAAAAATCCAACAAAAAAGCACTTTTTGAAAAAAATATATATAGAGAGAAAAGTTCAATCAGTCTCTCTCAAGAAAAAATGCTTTCAATAAAAATTAAGTTATAGAGGCTGATCTAAAAAAGTGAAAGATAAATAAAATATACACAATGAAAAATAAATAATAATACTGCGACGAGTATGCTATAGCCTGCGAAGCATTATATATTTTCACAGCTTATTTTCGTGTAGTTTAATTTTACTCCTTCTATTACAGAAAGCAAAAACCCCCATTCCCCTCCACACCTCTCCCGTTTATCGTCCTGAGTTTCTCCACACTCTCGGCAATTACTGCGTCATAAAATTTTCCTTCTTAACCATAGGCGACTCGTCAAGGAATGTTGTGATTCAGCCCAATCCCGATTTTTTTTTTATTTACAAAATTAATTTTTGTGAGTGTGAAGGATAAAAAATACTAAGTAAAAGCAAAGATTAAAAATTGTAAAGATATTGGAGCCGGTGGAATTCCTTTTTTGTTTTGCGTTTCATTTCATTGACCTTGGCTCTTTAAATCCCTTTAATATGGAGACAGCGCTGTGTGAATTATATTTGCTAAGATGCGTGTTTGGAACGATAATAAGCGAATATGTCCAAAAGTCCTTTTAAATCTATTTTAATTGGAGGCCAATTGCATCTTTGTCTAATTTTAATCGCTGTCTTACTGAGAGGTCTTACTTAGTCTTTGGAAAAAGCTTAAAATCGATTTTAAGGAAAGATAATATAATATTAACTAATAAGGGCCTTAAAAATGTTTGCTATATAACCGAGCTTGTAACCGGACCGGTAAAAGTTTAACTGTAAATGGAAAAGAAAAGGGTAAAAAATAAAAAAATAACAAAATGAATAACAACATGGTGTTTTTTCATAGATTTATAATGATTTTATTCATATAAAAGGTTTTTCCTGTAAAGGTATATTAAACTAATGTTTATTAAATCTAAAATTTTCAAAATAATTCATCTTCATCTTCAATTAAAATATATAAAGGTATTCATTTAATTTTAATAGTTTAAAGGTATTTTTATAATTGATAACAGTACGCCACTGTTCAAAAATACTCCTTAAACTTAAACACAACTAAAATCTGAAATCTACACTGAGAAATTTAAATTAGTATTACTTTCCGTACATTAAATATACGCCATTTTGCCTACAAAAATCACGGAAAACTCACCCTTATAACATAGATAAAATAGGGTGAATTTCTTAAATAAAATCTAAGAGGAACGAAAATAGGGGCTGAGAAGTTTTATACTACGTACAGGGTATTTACAAAAGGGTTTTAAAGCTACCGCAAACTAAAACAACCTTTATTTCGTTTCAGTTTAAGGACTAACGTCCTTTGAAATTATTCCTTTTTGAATTAGGGAGGTTTAAATTTAAAGTAAGGGTTGAAAGTTAGGCTTCAAGAGATAAATAAGGAATGTTTTCGGTTAAAGGGTAAAAATTGTATGAGAATTATAAATAGAGAGTTTTGATAAATGTACGGTTTACGTTTTAGGGTATTTATTTCGGAGAGGAAAGGTTGATTGGAAATGTAATTTGAGATAAAGTAGAAATATACTGTACAGATACGTAATAGTATATTGTTTTACTAAGAAGAAACGTGAAGCTTTTTTTTACTAGTCTGTAGAATTTACGGACGACGCGAAGCGAAGCGTTCCTCTAAGTGAAACATACTATTTTTTTTTCAAGCATCCTATATATATTTTTTTAAATATTAATTTTTGAATTTAATTTATTCAGTAATAAAATATTTTTTTATTAAAATAGGCCAATAAAATTCTTTTGAAATAGACTTAAACCTTCCTTAGCTCATTTTAAATATTTTTCATAGGCTAAATCGTACACTTTTTGCCATTTCGATGGTAACTTGTCTTATGTAGCATTTGCAATTTCGGAGAGATTTGTAGGTGTATAAACCATATATTCTTCTTCAATCATTTTTAATCAATTTCACACAAGGTTTTTGCACAGAATCTCAAATCACATAATAAACAAACAAGTTTGAAGTATGGCTGTCATCAAAGTCAAAGAGTGCTGCCGCCAGTGGTGGTTTTGCTAACTAACTTATTTTACGGCGTACAACAATGAACTCATTTTTTTACTGTAAAAAATAGATCACTTCTAACTAGTGTGTTCAGTTATAAAATATGAACATTTTAGTACGCTTGAAGAAAAAAATATTATTAAAATATTAACTATCAAAAGCAATATTCAATATATGGGCAACAGTCAATAAATATATGTTCACGTTCAAGTATTACGTAACGCGATTTTTCATCATTTTGGACCTTCACGCACCCCCTATAACGCCATTTTTCTATACTATTAACATGGGCGTAATACTTCAAAATAACCCCCAATCCCTAGGAGCGTTACGTAATACTTGAACGTTTCCTAAAGGTATTTAATTCAGAAAGGAAAGCTTGATTAGGAATGTAATTTGAGATAAAGTAAAAATGCACTGTAAACAAGGGCGTATCCAGGGGCCAGGAGGGCCGAGCCACCCCCCGAAATCATAAAATTTAAGAACATTTTTTGTCATTTCGCCTAATTGGCCATTTTTACTAGTTTTAAAAAATTGAGTTTTTGCCTGCGGTGAAATTTTAATACTTTTTGAGATTTAGGAAAAATCAAAATTATAAAAATATTAATAAAATAGTATTTAGTATTAGGTATTTATTTATACTTGTTTAGGGACTTTTTCTAAGGTATTTTACACCACAGAGTGTTAACACTGTTAAGTTAAATATGCTCGAATATTGTACCTATATTGGCACCTATACTGTAGTTTCGGACTGGTGGCCTCCGTCACTACCAAGAATCATCTCTGTACACTGATTCAGAAAATCTAAATTTCCAACTAACCATTTATTTTTCCCTGCACATTTTTTGACCAGCTGCACGTTAAAATAATACCTGGTTATATTTATCTCAAAAACATGTCTGTTTTTGAATTAAAGATTAGAACAAAGGAGTCACATTTTACATTGTGTCTTAATGGAATCTTAAAATTCCATCAGCATAAATTTAATAAAATCACTTCGTTCTAACAAATCTAATTTCGAATTAGAACAGTAGAACTTCGTGTAACTCTCAATAGAATTTATTATTGAAACTATACACAACACATTCCTTGTGTGTTTCATTCACACACACATGTACAAATTACTCTAATGGAGATTTCTCCCGTTAGATTAGACAGGGACAAAAGTTCTACCCAAAAAGGATAGAATACATACATACACTCCCACTTTCACCCAACCAAACAAATTCTGTATTTGTTCTTTGTTGAACAAATAGAATATTTACTTGGCCGGGCGAAAAGTGTAACTATATTAAAGAAGTTACTGGCGCCATCTAAATTTTAGTAGAATTATCTTATTCTACAGATTCACATAAGCTATGTTCGTTCGTACCGCTCACTGCTACACTTTCCGGCCAACCAAATAAATACTGTATTTCTTGTATGAAAAACAAATACAGTATTTATTTGGTTGGCTGGAAAGTGTAGCACAAATGAGATAGAGATAGGGTAGACGTCTTTTGTTTCATAATTCTAGTTGTAGAGATCTCCATTGCTTGGCCCTGCACAGAGAACCTTTTCCAAATTTTTGAAATACAAAAAGTTGTTGTTACAGATTTCTTTTTTAAATATGATAACAAAAAATCGACAGGCATCAAGATAAATGCGAGAATAAATAAAACAGGAAAGCTAAGTCGATTGGTCAATAATTTTAATACAAAATTTTACAAAATTCTGAAGAAATAAATTTTAATTTTAAAGTGTAAGATCACATTCAGAGTTTGCTTAAACGGTGGTGGAAAGGTGTATACAGAGCGCGTCAAAAGTCCGCCCCTTTAACTTTTGAACGGCTTAAGATATCAATTTTAAATTTAAAACACTTAAATAACATAACTCAAATAATTTTTAAGTATATATCTGATATGCTTAGTGGGCACAATGGAGGCAGGGGGGCAAGGGAGGACATTTTTTAAATTGGAAGAGCTGTCGTGTGATACATCATTTTAAAGCTTATAAAATTCTCTATTCGTCTATATAACTTTTTTTTTCAATGGTTAGATTTTTCAGTTTTTTTTTGGTAAAAAATGCGATTTTTTAAGATTTTTTTTGTAAATTTTTATTTATATCGTTTAAAATTAGTTTAAAAGTATAATTGATGTATTTGCTTCATGAAATAAGCCATTTTTTAAAAATTGTTTGATTTTTTTAAAGAAATTGTGACGAAAATTCCCATTTTTGGTAGTTTAAAATAACCCCAAAATTTTCTCCGAAAAAATTAAAAAATAAATGAGCAAATAGAGAATTTTACAAGCTTTAAAATGATGTAACACACGACCCCGCTTTCTGTTAAAAAAAAACCTCTTGCCCCATGTCTCCATCGTGACCCCTAGACATACCAAATATATAACAAAAAATTATTTGGGTTATGTTATTTATGTTTTCCAAATTTCAAGTTCATAAATTAAAGAGGGGGGGGGGAAGAGACGGACCTTTGACACGTTGTGTACAATATAGACCGAAGGCTTACGTTATTTCAAAATGTAAGAAATAATTTGATGTTTGATGCACCTTCAAAATTTTAGTAATACATGCCTGTCTAAAATGATGTAAAATATTTATGTAGTAGTAAAAAGAAGAAAACAGAATTCCGTAAATTATGGAGAAAAAGCGACAATTTAAAAGATTTAATTCTAATATTTTGATAGATTTCATGTTCAATTAGTATAATAAAGAATGTATTCTAAAATATTTCATTCTTTTCACTAATCCAGTTATAACATTTTCATTCATAATTTTAATAAATTTGTTTGAGGATGTTCCCTTTTAAAATGTTTACATGTGGGTTTTTAATAAAACCTCGAATAAAACATAAAAATTACATTTTATCAATGCATTTATTTTGAAAATACATCACTTTCTGCGTTTATTAAGCTTACATTTTGAAAATTGACTAATGTGCCTTGGATTAAAATCAGTTGAATTCAATAGTTAGTCAAGACATTCGAGTCTTAAATTTAATTTCAAACACAAGGCGGCTGTGAAAGTCTACAGAGAAGACAGAAGACAGTCAATAACACCCCCACGGACTCCTCTGATTTAATTAAATAATTTGTAAAAGCATGCCTGGAATATATTGACAATTGAAGTTGGTTGTAAATAGTGAAGAGACACAAAAGGACTGTAAATGTATGCGAATGTGTAAGTTTGCCTAAGAAAATGAGTTACCTACAAGATTCTCACTTGTTTAAAGCTTCAATCTAGTAGACGAGTTTCCTGACATGAATTGTAATTATTTAAAATTTGGCAGAAATAAATCTGGTATACCGAGTGTCCAGGCCCGAGGGACACTCAATTTATTGAGATGATGTCCATATCTTCAAAACTAAGCAATTTCATATAAAAAACAAAACTATAAAACTACTAAACTAAGAGTAATTTTTGATGTATGTACATAATCATCCATCAAAAGCTATACAAATCTTAGTATTTTAACTATTGAATTAACAAAGATATATAGTGTTTTTTAGAGATTTTCTTAAGTTACGTTAGAACCGTATGTACCTTTGTTTTACATAATACATCGTATTGTATGGAATTGTCACATCATACGCTGCATTTGTAAAAACCTATAATTTATTTTAGCTGACGCATTTCCCGAAAGAAAACGCTAAGAGTAGTTTTTGGTGCATGCACATGAACATTTATCGAAAGCTATACATAGCTTAGTAGTTTTTTCATTGTTGTATTAATAAGACGTACATATTATTTTTTTAGTTATTTTCTAAAGTTAAAGTTAGTTTTCCTTTGTTAATAATAATAATACATTATATTTTGTGGAATTGTTATATTCTCCGCTGTATTTGTTACAACGTCTTTCACCGATAATTTATATTAGCTGACGCCATCTCCCCGCGTGTTGAGATGAGAAAATGAGAAAAGCAGTTCATAATGTCAAAGGAAAGTTTCATTTTCTCAACGAGAAGCGTCTAGAAATATATAAGGATCTTGAAAGCGGCGCTTTCGCACACATATACATACATATACATACTTTGTCTTCTGGTTAAATTTATTGAAGTAGAAAACCATTTAAGTTGGCTGTCTTATTAAGGACGTTGGAATATGTTTTTGGTGCTTTATCTTGGTTCAGTAATTATCGGGCTTTAATCAGAAAATCCATTTTTCAAAGATTTTCATTATAACGTATTTAAGATTTATGTGACATATATGCAACGAACAAAACAACTCTTCTTTCTAGAATAAGCATACCGTTAATATAAAGTATCGCCAACATCTCGGTTTGTTTGTAAACAAATAGTAGACATATTCAGGCCTGAACAATAACAATTACCAGTAACTGTTATTGTTGTCCCTGTTAGAATAAAGCTGTGTGAGTAAGACGGACAAATATATATATATGCTGGCTACGTTTTTTTCAGTTTTTACAAATGAAATGCCTATTTTAGAGAGAATAGTTATTAGTTCGTTGCATATTTGTGATATAATAACAGGCATAGCTATATGGTTCACCAAATAATTGTTTTTATACCTTAATACCTTTTGAATTTTGTTACATACTTCTTACTATATTTTATTATAAGTTTTATTGTTAAATTTTTATACTTGTTTTATTAACAATTAAAAGTGTATTAAAGCTAAATATTAATTGTTCTAAGATATTAAATTTTAATGGTATGTTCATGGTTTTTGATTAAAATTTCATATTCATTTTATTTTATATTTTGTATTCAAAAGTTGTCTTCAACGTAAAATATTACTCATTTATAAAGTTGAACTTCGCTTTCTAGACAGAGATGGAAAATAAATTATAATTTTCTCTCGAGTTTAAAGGATGCAATATTCATCATATCGTCGCCAAAAACGCAAAAAAATTCATATTTTTAATGTTTTTTTTCTCTTTTTGACTATTTAGATGGAAAACAGCAATAAATAAACAAAATGATTTTATGCTTTTAGTTTAACTAGAAATTTGTTTAAACAAAGAAAAAAATATCATATTTTATTTGAGGACTCACATATAGTCTGTCCTAGTTCTGGGATTTTAAAGTATGGTTAATCAAGTATTAAAAGTACTTAGGTGAAAAACGTATTGTTAAAACCCTAAGGTTAAAAATAAATAAACATAAATAGAAAAAGCATAAGGGACTTCCATTAGAAGTATATAAGAAGGTAATAATTTGTATTTATTATTACTAATATGAATGCAACAGTAATTATATACCAAGGTAGAGAAGACATTTTTCATAGCCGAGCGTATTAAATCCCGAGCTGCGTAGGAGCAAGGGATTTAAGAGTGCGAGGCTATAATAGTATTTTCAACCGTAGTTTATATATTAGATTTTTCACTACTAGCACTATTTAAATATTTTTATTCAAATACTAAAATAAATTATTAACAGAAATTATATTTCTTGAAATTTTCATAAAAATCAAGTAGCCTTGAACAATGACATTTGCTTAAATAAATACTTCGAACTGCCGTTTAAAAATTTAGTTTTGTTTTTTATTTTTTACATAATATTTAGCTAATTATTGATTGTATTGATTAGTAATAATTATAATTAATTATACTTAATAAATAAAAAGTTATTTAAAGCTGATTTCTTGGGTTTAGTTAGTAAAAATTGCACAAAGAACTGAAACATCTAAAGTGAAATCAATTGTTTATAAAATTTACTCCCACTAGGAGAGAAAAAATTATTACATGTATTGCTATAGGTGAAGAAAATTGATTTTTTAGTCTGAAGACATGATAAATAATGGTATGTTCTAGAGCTAGTAGTGAAAAAAAAATTAATAACTAGAAACAGTTGTATTATTTAATATACTTGGTGGTTTCAATCCTTAAATGTTTATACATTTCAGGAAATTGTGCTCTTTTGCGCTTTGGATGACGATATACATTAAATTATAAAAGTTTTTTAGAGTTTCTCGAGTCAACTTTAGACGAAGCAGACAACTAAGAAAGTTGAAACTTTAGACGAAAATAAGGCGGAGCATTCATTATAACATCTAAAGACTGCTCTCCTATTCTGTGCTCAAAGCTTTGCTTTTAGATGACAGAAGAAAATTTAATGCAATTATTCTGAAGCTATTGTTAAGAATTAATTGTATAAAATAGAATAGGTGGAATATAAATTAGTCACTTTGAATTTGGACTCGTCTTCTTTAGCGTTACAAAAACTATTGGGATAAGTTTTTTTTTTAAGTACCGGCCTCTGTGGTCTAAGGCGAAGCGCGTTCGCTTTGTAATTCAGATCGCGGGTTCGAATCCCTCCTGGGGCATGGATTACATATAAATAGGCTATAACCGACATGGTTAAATGCCGGGGTGTACCTACCGAAAGGTAGGTACAACCTTTAACAAAAAAAAGTACCAGAAACTCACCATAAAACTGTATAATGCTTATTAGATTCAATCCACAAAAGAATAATAAAAACTTATGTTAAAACTTATGTTATTATTTTAAATTGTTTGATGATATAGTAGTAGTATAGTAGGTTCGAATTTCCCAAAGTCCAAACCAAAATCGCCAAAAAACGTCATAGACAACAAATTCTTGGATACAAATATGTTTCATGAAAAAATAAGAAACTTTGAAAATATCCGTCTGTCAGTCTGTCTGTCTGTCTGTTCGTCTGTCTGATGTCACGTTTTTTGTATTGTATTGTAATTTAAAAAGTTTTTTTTCGAAAAATGTTTTTAAAAGATTTTTTTTTTAGTAATTTTACCATATTTTGCTCCAGATTAGTTTTGTCCTGGTACCTGTGGAATATTAATAATTTCTGGTCACTGACCAGTCAATCATTCAAATAATTTCTAACTGATTAATGTTAAGATCTTACGTTAGTAGTTATAACTTCAATAAAAAGTTAAACATATTTTTTTTTGAAATTTTCTATTAACTACGCTGCGTGAAATTAAAAAAATTGTTTATTTTTCATAATGAAAAAGCTTCAGACGGAAAGAAGGTAAACATAAATTAGACGTTTTCATGCGTAAAGTTTGGGGAAAATAAAGGGTCGAAAAAAGCTGCTGGTTGAGTTTGATAAAAGTGAAGTTAAGTGCTAATTTTCTAGCGGTTAAACGCAAGCTAAATGAAAAAGTAGCTTGTTGAAAAAAGGGTTAAAAAATAATGTAAAGGAAAGGAAAAAAAAGTACTTTTAATGACGTAGATTTATTTTCTTAATTTTTTAATTAAGGCAGTAAAAGATTTTCATATATAATCACACAAGAGGCTGAGAATTATGCGGGAAAAATTCGCCGTTTTCATGAAAATTTGCTGTCTGGAAATAATTACGACCTGCCCCTGGAGTAATTATTTCCTTTGACAGCAAATTTGAATTACAGGTCCACAGAATCAAGTTTAGCGGCATTTAAAAGATTTTTAGCCTGCCGTAGTATTTGAGTGACCCCTTAATTAAGTTATCCGGCTTATCCGAGTTATCCGATCATTTTCCAAAAATTTGGTTGGTATTAGAACCAAATTAAGCCGGTTTTAAGTGAAATTGCGTTAAAATGATTAGATTTATCTTAATTATCCGGCTTACCCGGCATTATCGGAGCGTCAAACTAAAACGATACCACCTCATGAATGCCCTCTTTAAGCTGCAAAAAGTTTCATCAAACTCCGTTTATCCGTTCTAAAGTTATGCGGGAACAAACATAAAAAAAAACAAAGCAACACGTCGAATTGATAACCTTTTTTGGTTAAAAAGGATATGCAATTTTTAAATGGTAAAGGGACTTATTGACCATCCTTTAGTACATATATCTTGTTAATAAAACTTAACATTTGAAAGCCCAAAATTAAAACTAAACTGGGCATTCGGAAGTGCATTTTACTTACATTGTTCTTTAATAGCCTAGCAGTAGTAAAGTTTGAAAGGACGATAGCAGAAATGCCTGCCTATTCAGCTCAAATACGATCATTTTAAAGGATAGGAACAAAAGCTGTATGAAAGATGCAATTAAAATCCACAAATTTTCATTGGCTCCGACTTAGTCGACTAAAATGAGCTTAAAATAAGCTTAAAATAAGCCACATTTTACTTTAGAAGTGTTGGAAATGCCAGAGTTTTACTCTTATAATCCTACGTTCTTATCTCCATTTTCAAGTATTTTCGTTTGCTTTAACGTCAAGTTTCTGGATTTTACTCGAGGAAAAACAGTTCCCCGATTTCTAAAAATTAAAAATGGCTTATGGTAGAATGCCGTCGTATTGAATTAATGGCGAATGTCAAAATCTTTGACCATTTCTTGACGTTTTGTAATACTAAAAATGAAAAAAATATTCTAAAAAAAGTTGACAAAAATGTATAAATAAACCGATATATTAAAACTAAGTAATATTACTCATGTTTGTAAGGAATAAATAGAATTTATGTCCAAAATGTTTTAAAGTACTCTCACCCCATGGGCCCAACTGATTGGTTTCCTCCTTTTAAAGAAATTGTATATTATTTTTCTACGACTGTCTTATGTTAGTCAAATCTATATCACATACCGTAAGCGGATTACGATATATGAAAACTCTTACGGTATATAGCACATTCCGTACGCAGATGGAGGTATATGACACACACCGTAAGGGTTTTATTTTAGCTAAATAAACGAAATAATACACAATTTACTAAAAAATATTAAATTATTAGATGGAAATTATATAACTGGATGTAAATTATTATTTTTCATCAAAACTTTTGGTTATTATGTAATTTTTATAAAAATATGAATGTATAAAACTTTAATCGTAAAAAAAGTATAGTCATTTTAAAGTCAAAAAAAAAGTCCAAACCAAAAAGTCCAAACCTAGCGAAATGTTACAGTAATTTTTACTATAACATGCTAGTATTAATAAACACATGCGTGGGGATTCAAATGTACCAGCACGGTCTCTATGTTAGTATGACAAAATTTTGTATACAATACACACATTGCAGTATTTAATATCACAAGTAAAGTATTAAATACCAATGGTGGCGATATAAATAACAAATATGCATTTACAAATAAAAGTTAGTATTAAAATTAGAATGTCATTTTCTGAGTGTACAATAACACTTTCTGGGTTTATTGTCGTCGGAAAATGTATGTCCCAGTTCCGCAGAACGGGTTAAAGAAAATTGATTAATTTCAAATATCTAGGCATAAAGGAAACCGCAGAGAATAAATTGTTCACCTTCGATGTGGCGTAGCTTCTAAAGGAAACTGCCTCTTTGTTTCGAAGATTAATTCCTTAATGTATCAATTTGGCTATTGTGCAGAACTAACCGTCTGTAAGGAATGAGGTAGAATTACTTTCTATTCATTGGAAAATTATTTTAGATTCCTGTAGAATATAATATTTTGGGGTTATAAGTTATTTTACCTGACATTATTGTAATTGCTTGCTTAAAGTGATCATTTATAACAAGGCTAGAGAAATCTGCAAGAGACATACACGGTGTATTTGAAATAGCGTCGGAAATTTTAACAGATGATTCTACATCATAAAATATGACAACAAGTTCTTATAAACATATGTCTAAAAATGCGTCATAAGGGAGCTACGCCCCTTTGAAAGTGGCTAAAAAAATCGGTTTTTATTTAATATCTCAGGAACCCTTTGAGATATATCAACGAAGTTTTGCACGTCAACTAATCCTACCAAGGCCCGTTTTTATGTGTTATTTTCATGTACTTATTTCAACCAGGGGTGTGCGAAACGGGGAGGGCTTATCAGTTTTTTGTCCCAAACTTTTTTCTGTGTAACTTTTTTGCAATTTTATTTTTGAAATATGATTCCTCAGGTCAAAATACATAAAAAAGGTACTCTTGTTGTAATACTGTAGGATTAACCGTTTTCGAGAAATATTCATTTGAAGGTGAAATTCCACGGTTCGAGAACGAAAAATTAAATACTAAAATGTTGAAAACCAAAATTTTAATAATGCAATGTTATTCTACATCAAAAACTAAGAAAAAGGTTTCCATACATGTAGGTCGAAAAAACGATTTTAAAGCTACCATAGCGCTTTAAAAATGGTGCATATTTAGGAGACCATAGCTCCATTAGGATTGATTTTTGGAAGTACCTGTATATGAGGTTTTTTTCTTAGTTTTTAATATACATTCGCCCTGTATCATTAAAATTTTGGTTTTCAACATTTTAGTATTTAATTTTTCGTCCTCGAACCGTAGAATTTCACCTTCAAATGAATTTTTCTCGAAAACGGTTAATCCTACAGTATTATAACAAGAGTACCTTTTTTATGTATTTTGACCTGAGGAATTATATTTCAAAAATAAAATTGCAAAGAAGTTACACAGAAAAAAGTTTGGGACGAAAAACTGATAAGCCCTCCCTGTTTCGCACACCCCTGGTTGAAATAAGTACATGAAAATAACACATAAAAACGGGCCTTGGTAGGATTAGTTGACGTGCAAAACCTCGTTGATATATCTCAAAGGGTTCCTGAGATATTAAATAAAAACCGATTTTTTTAGCCACTTTCAAAGGGGCGTAGCTCCCTTATGACGCATTTTTAGACATATGTTTATAGGAACTTTTTGTCATATTTTATGATGTAGAATCATCAGTTAAAATTTCCGACCCTATTTCAAATACACCGTGTATAGATGGCGTACATTCTTTTATCCAGCTGACGTGTAATGTATTTCTGAAATTATATTTAAAAGTAAATATGATTATATATTATCAAATTTGTCCTTAATGTATCAATATGGCTGTTGTGCAGAACTAACCGTCTTTAGGGAATGAGGTAGATTTAGTTTCTATTAATTGGGAAATTATTTTAGATTCCTATAGAATATAATATTTTGGGATAATAAGTTATTTTACCTGATATTATTGTAATTGCTTGCTTAAAGTGATCATTTATAACAAGACTAGAGAAATCTGCAAGAGACATATAGATGGCGCACATTCTTTTATCCAGCTGACGTGTAATGTATTTCTGAAATTATATTTAAAAGTATATATGATTATATATTACCAAGTTTGTCCTTAATGTATCAATATGGCTGTTGTGCAGGACTAACCGACTGTAAGGAATGAGGTAGAATTACTTTCTATTCATTGAGAAATTATTTTAGATTCCTATAGTCATAATATTTTGGCGTTAAGCCCATTATTTGACACAAAGCAAGAGAAATCTACAAAAAACAGATATATTGTAAAAATTAAAAATAAATTTAGTTTCTAAAGTAAACTATTTGGCAACAAAAGAAAGAGAATGAACATTTAAATTTTATAAAAATCAAGGTTTCTTCTGGTGCATGTTTTATGAAATTATTTTAAAAATATTTTGTTTTTATACATTTTTTTTATATAGGAAGGAAAAATATATAATTGTGAAATTTTGTAGGTATGTTTATTTATATTTAAAGAATACAATATATATATATATTTTTTATTTTTAAAGTGCCATTTTTTTGCCATAAAATTTTTTTGAAAAAAACATCGAAAAACGGTGGTCGCCATGATTCCGGCCGTTTGGATAGACTGAAAAAAAAAATAAAAACGCGATATTATTCAGTATTGAAGTCACTATAACCCTATCTAAAAGAAAAAATTTTGACTAAAATATAACAAAATGGCGGATGTTTTTCAACAAAATTTAAATAACTTTCAAGAAAAACGTCTGCCATTTTGTTATTTTTTGGCCAAAAAAAATTCTTTTAGATAGGGCTGTAGCGACTTCAATACTGCATAATATTCCGTTTTTTTTTTAGTCGATCCAAACGGCTACCACCGTTTTTTGATGTTCTTTTTTCAAAAAAATTTCACTATGATATCTTTTTTCTTTCTATATAAAAAAAAAATTTAAAAACAAAATATTTTTAAATTTTGAGGGTAGAAAGACCCCTTAATAATAAAAAAAATTAACAATTTAAAAATTTAAAACTATAAAACCCATGTGCCTGACGATGTGGAATCTACGTTATCAAAATTCAATGTCAAAGTAATATTTTTTGAAATAAATTCCTTTGAACTAATTTTCATAATTATAATTATCCGCCACACGATTAAAATTATTATATTCCGGAATCTGGAATTAATTCTCATTGTTAAGGACTGCTTTATAAGGCAGTGCTTAATAAACATTGCTTCCTTAGCAAGTAATATTTTAAGGAATTATCGAAACAACCCCTTATTATCAAGTTTACGAAATATTCTTCCTACTTATAGTCTAAAACTTTCTAAACTAAGGGTTAGAGTATAATATATCTGACGAGTACAACTTTCATAAGGAGTTACAGTTTAACCCATTTTCGTCCATCGTAGGTACTCACTTGGGTACACATTTTTAAAGCGAGATTAGAGACATCTATTACAATGGTCGTTTTTGTTTTTTTGATAGGCCTAGTAGTTTTCAAGATATAGCAGCCCAAAGATTTGAGAGTAGAAAAATTAGGCCATCCCATTTTACAATTTCCAGCTGCAATATTTTAGCAAACCCTGTGACACTTCGCAGTTTTAACTAGCATTTTCGTGTTACGTAATGACTGAAATCCGCCAGATGGCGAAATAGTCTACGAGCAAGCTATAGAGCAGTCTAGATTTATGATTTTATAAAATTATATGACACATAACCTCAAATTTTGTTTATCTTATAAATCAACGTCAAAATATTTTATAAGTTGCTTATAAACTATAATACTTTTATCGGTATTATGTGATTACTTTTAGTATTTTGTGATAACCATCGTTTTACTATAGTTTGGTAACATTAAACGTATTTATAGTTGACACAAGAAAATATAGTACTTAAGAATTCAAAATTAAATCACCAGAATCATGGCTTACAGTTTTTGATGTGCCACATATAAAGATTTAGAGACTTTGTGGGCTAGCCTATTTGTAATTTCTAAAATCATATACCAGGTATCTATAACTTACCTTAGAATAACCAAAGAAGATGTTCTCATAAAAGCACATACTAAAAATAAACGTCACTGTGAACATATGTTTATAATGTCACTGTTTACGCATGGCGCCATCTAGCAGCCACCGACTAACTACCATTTAAAAATTAAAATTACTGTCTAGAAGGCTTCCGATCTCTCTCGTAGATACCAGCGCTTTTTAGTCATTACGTAACAAAATCGAACTACAAGTTACCAGTCCTTATTCTCTACGTTCATGATTTTAACTCTTTTGACATAATTAGCTCAGGTATAAGTTATACTACCGATTTCATGCAAAAACCGCAAAGGGCTAAAAAATGCCGTCCAGTCACTTATGAATGTTTGACTCTTCATCTGGGGGTGCTTCTTTACGTTTGTTTCGCGAGCTTTGCACTCTAATTTATTTCAAAACTTGTTTTGCGCTTCTTTGAGGGGTCTGTCAAGATGGGTATGCTTGTTTTACATTTTGAGTTTCGGATTTTCTTAACGGGGGAGAATAATTCAACAATATGCCCTACGATAAGGGTGTTTTAATATTAAAGAAAATAAATTTATGATAAATACTCTGAACAAGAAGTATAATATCAGTTTCACGTCGCACGTCGCACATAGGCCGAAAATCGACATAAGTCGGAAAAACCCTAAAAAAACTCTATTTGAAAATTGGTATACAGGGGGTTTTGAGGTCGATGATTACAGATCTATGGACAGCAATATAGTAAATTAAAACAAATTACAACAGGTTTGAATAGTATATGTTTGTGTATAGAATATAGTTATGTTTTATAAAATAAACTACGCAGTATATACGCACATCCAATATTCGAATCTTTTTTGAAAATATTCACTGTGTGAATTTTACTATCTTGCTTGAAAAAACACACCATAGTATCTAATTTAAATTTAAAAAAATGGCGGATCCTATATGGCGGACGCATATGTCAAAATATTTCACTAAAAATGGTCAATTAAGGGTTTTTTTTTCGCTAATTGCGAATTCACTGCAGTGCACTGCCCAATTTAAGTTTAATAAAACGACGCGCCGCGGCGGATCCAATATGGCGGACTCATATGTCCAAATTTTGAAATATTTTATTAAACACAAATAATTATTACATATTATTATTATAAGAATATATAAATTATAATAAATTACCCCCCACGAAATAACCCAGTCGGCAAATTCAGTAGATGAGTCAGCAAATTTAAGAGGAGTCAACGTTATTCTTTGATAATTTTTTTTTGTCAGAGGGGTAGAGCTTTTTTTTGGAGGTAAAAAAAAAAATTTAGAGTCGGAAAATTTTAAGCAAGCCGGAAAAATGTTGTTGTAGGACCTATTTTTACTCATCAAAATTTCTGTCAGGAGTAAACCTTTTTTTTTGAGGCGAAAAAAAAATATTTGTAGTCGGTAAACTTTGAAGCTGAGGACCTTTTTTTAGTCATCAAAATGTTTGTGCTAGGGGTATTTTTTTTTTGAGGAAAACATTCTGGTAGTCGGCAAATCTTACACTCACACCCTCCCACGACGGATCGTCCCTGGTCCCCGGGGGCAGTCAACGTGTTAAATCATAAATTTTATGATTTATTTTTACAACGTAGATACATTTTTGCATAGATAAACCTTTACTATTTTTAATTTAGAGAATAAAAGAAAATTCTTAAAAAAAGTCTTAAATTTTTTTTACAATTAATAATAAATATTAATTCCGTTTAACAATAATAAATATAAATTATGTTTAGTTGAAATTTATTTTCCTTTTAGAAATGAGTATAAATCAAAGCTATTACTTGGAACAAAACAACCCCATTTTGAATCTCTGACGCGAAAATTAAGATTGCTTAAGTTCGCAGGCGAGATTTTATTCCTTTATATTCGTTCGAAATAATGTCTCGAGGAAAATTCTCCCCAGGGATGGGGTGTAGAAAAAGGGAGGAAATGGGGGGCGTCTCCAGAGTATTTGTTTAAGAAGTTTCAATAGACATTCGTCATAGATTAATTTATGAGCCGAAGGAAATAACAGAAATTAAATTAAAGATACGTCGCGACGCGTCGGTAGGCGGAAATTTAATTAATTTTAAATGAGGGAAAAGCGTGTTTTAAGATCATATTTTAAGGTTGTAAAAATACATGTGTATTAGCGCCCAAAATGGGCTCCGTTTAATTTTCAGAGCGATTTTTTTTTACTGAAACTGGGTTGGGTAACAATTCAGAAATGTCCGTCTGTCCGATGTCACGATTTTTGTAGACACGATAACTCGAGAACGGATAATCCGATCGACTTGAAATTTTTAGGAAAAATCAAGTTCTATCAGGAAAAGATCCCTATTATTTTTAAGAGTAATCCCCCCAAAAACAAAAAGTTATAGAGCGTTAAATTTAAAAAAAAAAATCAAAAAAAACTGAGAAAATTCCGATTACCGTTAATTGAACTTTTTTAGGAAAAATTACTTTCATTATAAGGATTCATTCTACCAATTTTCAAAAGTAATTCCCCCAAAAACAACAAACGTTATTGGGGGTTAAACTTTTTTTTAAATGAACACACTATCATTAATTTTTTTTTAAATATTTTCTTTTTTGCAAAAACAAAATAAAAAAACAGTTTTTTTTTTCTGAATTTTCTTTATAAAAACTTTTTTTTTATTTTTTTTGTTTTATCAAAAAAAAAATATTTATCTATGCTTTTTTTTTTTTCATTTGTTTTTTTTTTCGCAAAAAGAAAATTAAAAAAAAAGTTGAAAAGTTTTATTTGATTTTTTTTTTTGATTTTTTTTTTGATTTTTTTTTTAATTATATGGAAAAATGCAATATACCATTTACTGTGAATAGTATATAATGGAATGCGTAGCATTACATATCTTCACGGCCTGTTATTTTATTAAAAATCAGTACATAGGGGACTTAACGTGTACCTTATTCCTTAGTTGTTTTAAAATTAAACCTTAGTATAATCAGAATTAATTCGCCCCAAACAAGGCGGTTGGCAAGCCTGCTACCAAATTCTCCACTCAACTTCAACGCTTGCTGCATACGTAAAACGTTTAGTTTTCTTAAAGTTATTCACCGGAGTCAGCTTTTCCAGAAAATCTTCTCGTACAGAACGCAAACTTTCCTTGTACAAAATAAACACTAATTTCCTCGCCAAATTACTACCCTATTTACAGTTACATAAAATTACTGTGTATTTTGCTTAAACTTCTGTGTTTATTTTCAGCGAATTTTAGCCGGGGATACGAGGTATGTTACGTATGTTACGCCTGCTGGGATTCCTAACATCCCAACATATTTTATTTAAAATTTGTAATTTATTTATGACTTTTAAGACGTTTTGCAAAAACCCGTTTGTTCAAATTAGTTTAAACTTGTGACCAAAAGGCTAACGTTTTAGTCCCTAATAGGATATAACATGACATTCACCAATGGAGCTCTCTACAACTAGAATTATGAAACAAAAGACGTCTACCCTATCTCTATCTCATTTGTGCTACACTTTCCAGCCAACCAAATAAATACTGTATTTGTTTTTCATACAACAAATACAGTATTTATTTGGTTGGCCGGAAAGTGTAGCAGTGACCGGCATAACGAACATAGCTAATGTGAATCTGTAGAATAAGATAATTCTACTAAAATTTAGATGGCGCCAGTAATTTCTTTAATATAGTTACACTTTTCGCCTGGCCAAGTGAATATTGTATTTGTTCAACAAAGAACAAATACAGAATTTGTTTGGTTGGGTGGAAGTGGGAGTGTATGTATGTATTCTATCCTTTTTGGGTAGAAATTTTGTCCCTGTCTAATCTAACGGGAGAAATCTCCATTGAATTAGTAATTACTCTATAAAACATTACTATGGTCTGTTTGTTCAAGCAAGATAGTAAATTAAAAATCCCACAATGAATATTTTCAAAACAGATTCGAATATTGGATGTGCGAATATACTGCGTAGTTTATTTTATAAAACATAACTATATTCTATGCACAAACATATACTATTCAAACCTGTTGTAAAAATATTTACTGTGCGATTTTTAATTTACAATCTTGCTTGAAAAAACAGACCATAATTACACTGACACATTACATTACATTACATTACATGTTTGTTTAACCTCGTACTTACTATTCTACTTAATTAAGCATCCCCTAAGTCCAGGACTTGTGTGGGCTAGTAGTAGAGGGAACCACCGGCTTATACTGACTTTCGAACCAGTTTCTAGGGAGTGACCGTTTCACTTATCGCCTTCGCCAAATTTCAATTATTAATTAACTGAAAAAGGCAAATCGGCGTCAGTGAGAATGGAACTCACGATAGTAGACTTGCTTAGCATACGCGCTAGCCACTAAGCTATGCCTCCCATAATATATATGATTACAATAAGATTATAATATGATATATCATCCAGTGAAAATCAAAAATGTCTATGGAATGGTTTGTAAGACAAGTTAGTCTCGCAAAAAGCGACTCCGGTAAAGAAGTAGTTTGGCCATGTACACTGTAAAAAGTAAACAAAATATTCAGTTACAAATGGATAGGAAATCGAAAGTTATGATCCTAAACAAATGTACTTGAATTTTTGTTAAAAACACTATCCTTCTAAAGTCACATACTTTAATATTTAAGGACGGACATAAAATGTTGCGTCTTTTTAACAAAAATTAAAGTACAGTTGTTTAGGATAATAACTTCCGATTTCCTATCCATTTGTAACTGAATATTTAGTTTACTTTTTACAGTGTGTCTCACAACGTGTTTTAGTCAGCCATGATAAAAATAATGCGCTAAAATTGAGAATCAAGAAAATTTGTGATTGTTTGTGACGTTATGTTATTATATGTCAAGTTATTGACATTAAAAAAAAAAAAACGGTGTTATGAAGTTTCCTACCGAACACGGAAAGAAATTAGTGGGCTCTGCGCTATACATTATAAGATATTTGGTAACAGTGGTAAATTATAGTGATTTAAGCTATAGATTATAAGGGGCACAATAACTAATAATGTTAAAAATAAATTGGAAACGATTATATATATTACAGACACGATTATATTTATTACAGGCACTATTATAAATTTACAGAAATTTTATTATATTATAAAAATTATTAGCACGGACAATAATTAAATCTATTTAAGCTATAAATGCCATACTATTTGTTATATTTTATTATTCACTAAACAATTAAAGTATTTCATATAAATTTTTACACTGACTGCCATAATTGTAAGAGAAAGCCTTGTATTTATATAATAAGCGATTATAATTTGCTTGGTATGTGTGTTATAGCGCTCCTAGCTATAATTTTTTTTTCCGTGAACCGCTTGTGTTTTTTTCTGGGTTGTAGATTTTGTTTTACTTTCGACTGTAATATTTTTGTTACTCGCATGGTTGCCAAATGACTTAAATAAACTATTATGCTCGCAAATGTGAGATTTTGACAAACAACTCTTGAAAATAAGTAAAATTATTTCATCTCTAATTAAAAGCTATTTATCAAGACTCAGAATTCTAAAACTTAAACTAAAACTCAAACATTGCATCTTAAAGTCTCCCGTATAATCTCGCGCCGATTCACCGAAATGTACGAATTTCGTGTCTAATTTTTACACTGAGAAAAATAAATAGAAATCATTGTTAAAATTGTTATAATCTGTACTCGGCGAATTTCCAGTACTCGCATAGGTGCCGCGTCGACTCTAGCGTTGACGCGAGGTTTTAAATATGTAAATTTTTATTTCTTTTTATTTTGATTTTTTTTAATGATTTAAACTGATCTAGTTTAAAGTCTGTTACAGTATTCAGAAAAATTAACAATCGGTAAATAATACCAGTAATAATATAAAGATGGCAACTAGACACAATTACACAATGATAAAATAATCGATCTTTTTTTTACTTTTCTCTGTATTATTACTAATCAAAATTTTGGTATTATTTACCGATTGTTTATTTACTAAATACTGTAACATACTTTAAACTAGATCAATAATACAATAATAACTACAACTTAAAGTATACCAAACTATAACTCTTATATAATTTACCAATGTTACAGTATTAATAAGCACATGCTGCGTGGGGATGCAAATGTACCAGCACGGTCTCTATGTTAGTATGACAACATTTTGTATACAATACACACATTACAGTATTTAATATCACAAGTAAAGTATTAAATACCAATGGTGGTGATATAAATAAAAAATATGTATCAACAAATAACATTGCGTATTAAAAATACAACGAATGTATATTTGCCACAAATATATTTCAAGAAATCATTTTTCTGCGTGTATGAATTTTCTGTCTAATTTCTAAATTGTAAATGAGAATTTGCCTATTTTCCGTTTTAAATCATTTTCCATGTTGCTTGTCTCTCAACTTCTGACTAACTTTTATAACTAATCAGACTTCTAGCTAAGCTGATGAGATCGTAATATACGCTTCCTCCTACCTCCCATTTTCCTCCCTTTTTACTCCCGAACATAAGTAAAAAGGGGAAATAAAAAAAATTGAAGGAATTACAGTTTTAGAAAAATACTGAATGTGAAAAAAGTGGGTTTCAAAAAAATGTCTGTCTGTCTGTCGGTCTGTCTGTAATACATACATAATACATAATGTAAACCTTATTACTTTTTAACGGAATGTCCGATTAAAAAAATTCTTTCAACAAAAGATTTAGGACCTTTTCTATTTGTGTCACATTAAATATGGTTAACGTAGGGAAAGAGGGACAAAATGGACAAAAACTATAATTTTTAGCGATATCTCACTTATTATTTATAGTAGGACAAAAATTTTTACAGAAATAAAAATAATTTTTAATTCCCTACAAAAACATGTATAATAATCATTTTTTTCGTAGACTTTCCGAGATACAGGCATTTAAATTTATTTTGTGTTTTTCTTTACATTAAAATTCACTTTAAAAAATGATATATAGAGTTTTTTGCTAGAATATAACGTTTTGGAGATACAGACTTTAAAACTTTAATAAATTATGCAGGTGTATTAATGGTTGTCTATTCACGTGATCACCCAACTTTCTTTTTCATAACGTTTCAAATTAGTGCCTAGTGCCGATGTTTTGACAAGGTGCTTGCAACTGTTCAGCTGGTTTACCTTTTGGTTTTGTTCAATTTTCCGAAAATATTTTCATCGTTATTTTGTGATACAAAGTTATTTTAGCAAACTATGCATTATGTTTAATCGATACTTTTGAAACAACAAAACTTTTTATTGCGAATGATGTATAAAACTTTTTTACCATACAATTTTAATCTACATAAATTAAAATTTAACTAGATAGATAAAACATCCTGTGACCATACTTTGTAAATTTGAGCATTTTTTTACAAATAAAGCCACTTACTAGGTAAAAGTAACATTTTTATCTAAAAAAATATATGTCACAAAAGTTGCAAATGGAATAGGGTAGATACAAAATTAAAAATTACATTTTTTTATATTTTCTCAGAGTATGGGGTAACTGTAATATCTAATATGTAATAAAATGGGAAATTACTTTTATCCACGGCCGTGATTAATATGCCTATTAATCACGGGTCTGTAAAAATTAACCGTTTAAATTTTAAAACGACCGTGGATAAAGTATAGAATTCTACTCGCGTATAATAGCTATTAATCATTCGGGTCATTGATTAATGGCAATTATTATACGCTCATTGAATAATATACTATTATTTTTTATTCAAAAATTGAAAATAAGCTATTTTTTTTAATTAATACTTGTTTCTATGTCAAGGAAACATTCACCGGATGTATTCAAGCCTTATATACAAAACTAAAGAGCATTATTGTCATTGTTAGTGACAAAACAGTTCACATGCAATATAAAAATAAAAAAATGATACCCTAATGGCTAGATAGACACTTAAAGTTGGGAAAAGAAAAAGAAACTAATACAAATAAATAAAAAATATATAAAAATTTGACATTGTTATTAAAGTTACCCCTATGTTCCATTTACCCCTATTTACCCTACGTATCCCTAGTGACATAACAAAAGGTATAAAATCTCGAAAACAAAAACATAACTATGCATAAAATTATAAAATATATTGATATGAAAAATAGTTTTTTCACTTGACGTGCAATTTAAAAATGAAAAATGATTCCCGAGTGGCCAGATAGCCGTTTAAAGTTTGCGAAAAGTTCAAAAAGTGCATGCAAAAAACTAATAAATTAACCCGTCACATAAATAATGTAAAACAATCTGCTCGCACTTAAAATTCACTTAAGTTAAAAGTGTATGGTTATTTTTCATACGGTTAAAAAAGGTCCTGCTGCGGGACTCTAAAAAGTTTACTGTGTACTCCTAAAAGAAGTGACCTTGGTTGTTTTCTTAAGTGTTAATTAACAATGTAAATTTAGATATTTTACATATTTACGCAATAATCCGTCTTAAAGCATATGCTAAATGTTTAAATTACACTGCACTGGCCTGTAAATATTGTGTTTTAACAGTTTTTAGAATTTTTTGTGGGTGCTGATTACGAATATGAGCTTTATTTTTTTCTGTCGTATAGCTTATTTAAACCCAGTTTTACAAAAAAAATTAATTGGTAGATAATTATTGTTGATTTTGGGCCACTGAATACATATCTGAAGGCAAAATTTTTCTATTGCAACAGGTTTTCGATAAAAAACATCAAAATTGCCAACAATTTTTAGTGAGTATATAAAACTATTTTTCTCCAAACATGTGGCTGATAGCTTGTGCTTGTGCGCCTGGATTTTTATTCAGCGATAAAAAATATCTAAAGATAAGCAAAAACATCAAATTTTAAGGTTAACTAATCTTTGTAGATTTTTTTTTAATCAACTAATATAAAACATCTCATTTTTATCGCTAAATTCGAATTTGACCGAATCTGATTAAGCTGGTTTTCGAGAAAAAAACAGTGTAAAAATTCTGCATTCAAATTTGGACTCAAAAGCCCAAAATCTATGTGGAGCTGCAAATCCCAACCTTATCGGAAACCGAACAATTTTTTTTGTAGCTCTGAAAAAAGTACAAAATAAAAATGATTACAAAATTTTGACACAGTTTTTGTATAATTTAGCACGCTTGCGTGTTGACCTGAACCAACGAACTAATAACTCTTCTCTCTAGAATAGGCAGTTCATTCGTAAAAACTGACAAAAACATGGCCAACATATACATTTGTCTGTCTTACTCGTACAGCTTTGTTCTAACAGAGACAAAAATAACAGTTACTGCTTATTGTTATTGTTCAGGCCCGAATATACCTACTATTTGTTTACAAACAAACCGAGATGTGGGCCGATGTTTTATATTAACGGTAAACGTATTCTAGAGAGAAGAGTTATTAGTTCGTTTACCTGAACTAACACGATTTCGTGTTAGTTTGTGTTCATTTAGAACAAACACTGTTAAAATGTATAATTTTTTCACATTGCGAGATAAAAAGGTGCAGGTTTTGACGGTTTAATTTATTTAATATCGATAATTAAGGCACATTTCCGGCGAAAGTCCACATTTTTCACAGGGTTTAAAAAGGTCCTGCGCCGGACTTCTGCTAAAAAGTTAATTCTACACCTAACTCTCTTCTGGTGTTTCCTGTAAATAATTTCATCCTTTAGTGTTTTTTAGGGGAAGTTAAAAGGTTTTTCTAACCGCAGAATTACCCTAATAGGTATGTGTTGGATATCCTTAAAATAATTACAACATTTACACGATGTTAGAAAGTTTTTTATTACAAAACACATTTTAAATATTATTATTTTTAAAATTTTAAACGATATATTCTTACTTGTTTCCTAAAATTTGATATTTTTCGTAATTCGTGAAGAAATGTCAAAAAATAATAGTAAAGTTTCCGTTTGTCTGTCAGTCTGTGGACTTTTTTAAATCTTTACCCGACCTTGTATTAGCAACTGGAGGGTTTCGGTGTTGCGAAAAAAAGAAAAATATATACCGTGCGTTCCAAAAATCCGCCCACGGTTAAGATTCACTTAAAATTTGGAATACGTAAATCACATAACCCAGACAGACAAAAGTAAGTTTTTGGTATATATTTGATATATTTAGAGGGTACATTGTAGGCGGGGATAGGGGGGTATTTTTATAAGGGAAATGGGGAGTCTTGTGATACATAATTTTTAAGCTGATAAAAATCTCTATCCGACCATATGTTTTTTATTTTTTTTTCAACATTTTTTTGAGGGCGTTAAAGAGGTGTGAAAAATGGAAATTTGCCTTAAAATTTCTTAAAAAAATCAAACAATTTTAAATTATTGATGTATTAACAAAAAAAACCTTCAAAATATTTTTTTAATTAAAAATTATATGCTAAAAAAGAGAATTTAATGACCTTGAAAATAATTTATCACACGACCCCCCTGCCTTAATTATGACCCCTAAACATATCAAATATAATATTATGTATACACTGAAAAAAATGACGTTCTTGGCTCAAAGTAGTCAACACTCTTGGCAGTTATTCTTTTAGCTTAAAAGATGTGTATCTTTAAACAAAAGTAATTATTTTTTCCCAAAAAAGTGTTGCTTTTAAAATATTTTTAAAATTCTCTTGGACCTGAAGCATTTGAGGCAACAACCATTCATCTTGTTTTCAGATTGTTAAAAATTAAATAATTTTAAATACTTTTTAAAAGCCCAAGAATTTTTCTTTTGAGACAAGACCACTTGCATTTCACACAAGATCAAAGAATTTTAAGTTAAAGAATCAGAAAGATCTTGACAAGTGAATTATATTTTCATGTTAAGAGAAGGCGCTTTTGGACGTATTCAAGAGTGCGAAGTATTTCGCCTAATTTCATATGTCAATACCGCAAAGGATCCTTTTTTTCAGTGTACCTACCGAAAAAATATTTAGGTTATGTTATTTACGTGTACTTCATTTTAAGGTGATATCTTAAGCTGTTTAAAAGCTGAAGGGGGGCGGACTTTAGACACGCACTATAAAGGCATAGGGAAAAACTTTCTAAAAAACTAAAAAAAAAATACCATAATTCCTTTTCGTTTATGAGAAATTAATCTTTCTTATCTGATATAGATATTTGCCCTTTGCTCATAAATGTTCCTTTTCACAAGGAGCGTCACAATTATGTAAAGGGGTGCGCCCAACCCCCGAAAATTATATTTCACTAATCTCTCCCCCTTCCTAAGGTACGGTCTTGGACGCGTTTTCTATTCATGGCACGCCACGACCTAAGTGCTTGAACCTTTGTCATTGGTAAAATACAAAATGGATTCCTTAATTCTTACTTTGTATCGTCCCGCTCAGGTAAGAAGTTAGGAATATGGGGTAGTTTAATTATTACGTTACGATGGCTCAATTTTTTTTATTTCATTCTACGTAAAATTGGGATAAGTAAATTTGATCTTTTCATCAAAATAGTATTTTATTTTTATTGATTAAGGCCTAGTCCTGAAAAAAATTTTCGGTAAATATATTTTTAAAGACATATTTCGATATTTTTTAACTAGAACTGTTTTGAATTCTCATCGGTTATTTATTAACCAAAAAAATAAACTTTACCCGAATTGTTATTTTGTCAAGACTGGTGACCTTCTATAGTTTAAGAGCAGGAAAAAATTTCTTGGTAGTCATACATATTTTCAAGAGTAATGGACTTTTTTTAGTCGGCAAATTTTATATGAGTCGGCAAATTACCTTTTTTAGTCATGATCAGTTTTTTCTAGGAAGAATATTTTTTTTTGGTAGTCGGTACATTTTATATGAGTGGGCAAATTTTTAAGAAAAGTAGTAACATTAAATGCACTGCTATTTTAAAAATTATACACGTTGACTGCAGTGCGTCCCCGGGTACTGGTAAGTAAAGTTTTTGAAATGCGACAGTCAAATAGGGAAAACATCACTTGACCCATAATTTTGTAAATTTTTAACATATTTTAACGCCACAATTGGCTTTATAAATGTATCATTCATAATTATGCAATAATTAGTTTAAAAAACTGTAAAAATATCTGGGACATGATCTGCACACAAGTAATACGGTACTCAAGAATACACCGCAGTCAACGTGTTAAATAAAAATTTATGACAGCTTTTATTTATTTATTTATTATTTGTGATGTGCCTATAGGCATATATATGTATACGCTGGTCTGACAAACCTTGTCTTAGCTACAAGATGATAGAAAAGTAAGGAATTAAAACTACTTGCTGGTTATTTTTTTAAATAATTAATTATAATGAACAGTAGTCGGCGTAAACTCAACGTTGAAAATAAACACAGAAACAGGCTTACGGAATAATTTTGCCGAATTATGAGGGAAATTTTTATAAGGGTCAATAAATCGAAACATTTAACGACTAAGATGTTACACACAACAATATTGACTATACATATTAACTATATATATCGGTGTTTTTCAAAGAAAAATTCGACATTCAATTTTTATCTTTTAAGAATACGAAAGTTTTTAATTTTTATTTATCGATAACTTTTTTTCCCTCCTTACTTGTTTAAATGGAATCATTAAAAAAAAATCAAGATAAAAAGAAATAAAAATTTAAATATTTAAAACCTCGCGTCAACGCTAGAGTCGACGCGGCGCCTATGCGAGTACTGGAAATTCGCCGAGTACTGATAATGAATTCCAATAGATTACAACTATTTTGGACTCTGCCATGCAGCCGGCCTCGATGAGCTCGGCCGGCAACGCACGACCTTGTCCGAAAAAAGATGTAGTTTTTATCATAAATAACTATTAAAAATCCCAAATAACATTAAATAAAAAATTTATAAGTAAATTAATTTTATTTAACATGTAGCTTTAGCCTAAAAATTTAGTATTAGTCTCGTAAAGGCATACATAAATTAGTGTATAAGGCTTTTAAGGATATTTACTTTTAATTAAAGCCGTTTGAAGAATGGATTTAGAAGAGACAGAAAAGGTCCTGCTCCGGGTTTTTAGTGAAGGATAGTTTTGATATTAGGGTTATTAAAATGTGTACTCATGCCTCAAAAAGTTCCCAGATTTTCTCTATTTTATAATTTCACAAAGATTTTCAGTTTAAGTGAACCTAGCTACACACAAAAAACAATACTCTTCTAATAAGATGATTAATTTTTTCAAAATGATTGTTTTCATTAAAGCTAGTTTTTTTTTAAATAAAACAATATTCTTAATACAAATTACATTAGTTCCTTTTTTAAATAACATAATCTATAGTATATCTTACCACCCACCTAAAATAACGAAGGGTTAAAAAAGCAAGTTTTTACTTTTTTGTCTTCCTAAAAATGAGTTTAAGAGTTTGATGTGATTTGTTTAACATTCTTGATTTTTTCTTATTTCGCGTAGTTTTGACGCATACAAAAAAGTATCTTTCTTGCATTCGCGATGTTTCCGCCTGCCCAGCTCGAACCAAACATTCTCTCATGCAAAATAAGTCACACGTTATGTAATATACTAATTCTTGTCAATTTGTGACAGTAAAGTATCGTAATTATTAAATAATTAAATGTAAATGACAGACAAGGGCCTGGCGGCGGTTAGTACACAAATAAATTAGAATTCTGTAACCATAGTTACGGAATTAGATAGAAAGAAGATCGATCGTTTTAATGTTGGCTAATTACGATTTTATGTTTTGATGACAAATAATTAGAAATAGTTAAAACTAAACTGCGATTTTTAATTTTTCAGCACTAATTTATTATTATTATTATTATTATGATAACTAACATAATAAATAAATTATAATTATAAACTATGCTAATGAATTACGGTTCATTATTTTATTCATAAAATATGGTCAACAAAACAATAATTTTCCCTATCTTGTCAGTTGTCAGTTTGTCAATTTATTTCACATATTGTTTAATATTAGAAGAGTGTTAGAATAATTTCATTTTAAATGATAATCTGCCGAAATGTTTTAAAAAGCATTAATAGGTTTTATAAGGGAGGCATTGAAATCGTTAATTTTTTTACAACATCAGATCATTTTGAAAAGAGATTTTAAAAGTTTTTTGACAAAAACCGTCTAGGGTAAAATACAGTAAGTGCTGGATTTTTTGTTAGTTTTTTGTATTGTACTGTTTAAATTATTCTCATAATGCTTTATAATTAGAAAAGTTATGTATATTAGGTTGTTTTATTTTTTCGATATATTTTTATCTACTAATTTTAATTTTTAGAAAAAAAAAATCAAAGCGGATACTGCGTTTTTGCTTTAATATATTTTGAATTTGACAAATAAATAACCTTACTTTAAAAATTTATTCTTACCTGTCAAACTAAATCAAACTATGTTGTAAAATGTACGATTTCAATGCCCACCTTGATAAAACCTATTAATGCTTTTAAAAAAATTTCGGCTATAATTACTATTAAAGGTTATTTTACCCAATATTAAACACTAAACTAAGAATTCGACCAAAAAAAAAATCGGCTTTATTTGTCACATTTCATTTTATTTCATTAGTTAAATTCTTAGTTAGTTTAGTGTAAATTATTGGTTAAATCAACCTTTAAAGTTAAAAGTTATTGAAAGATATTTTTAGTTAGTGAACAAGAACAAAGAACTAAAACATCTAAAGCAACAGAAATTAGAAATTATTTTATAATTATAAAAATATAATTTAAATTGTTTTAGCTTTTACAATTTTTAAAATAATAATTTTCAAATATTAACTCTGTTTTCCAAAAGGGGTGCTCTAAAGAAATAACAATATTTAATGTCTAAAATCAGGCTCTCCTTAAAGTGTATTACTAATAAATCAAAGTAATTCTGATAAGATATATCTATTACAATGGCATTCCACCTTTCCTCTATTGTTACAGAAAAGCTCTTCAATTTAGTTCTTATCGAAAGTAAAACAACCGATAGATCTACACAGCAAAAAACTTTTGGTTCGTTAACAGTAGGCAACTTCATGTGCAATTCACATTTTGATTAGTAACTTTCACAGACAATAACTTAACCTCAAAAATAATTACAAACAATTACTAATTATTTATATCATGGTGATAAAAAAACAGTGTGTGCATCATGTCTAAAACTGATTTGCTGAGATTTTTTCGAGTCTCGTACTTCGTCTCAGCAAAGACAATCCTTTTTGGCCTTGTCGTGCACAAAACTTTTTAAATCATCTTTCAACAATGCTTCCCCTAATTTTACTAGATTTTACATGTAATGCATTTAGATGTTTAGATGCAAAATTAAATTTGACTATATTTTTAAAATATTTTTTAAATATAAAAAAAACATTTTATTGATGGCGCTCGAGTTATGTAGAAGTATTTTATTATATTTTCTTAGAAAAGTGCCATCCGTTGTTAAATTCTTTACCGGAATAGTTTCCTAAGATTTGATTGTATTCAAAGTTTTATTGTATAGTTTTAAAGCGACCTTGGAGAGCCCAATAAGGGCATTAGTATTACTTGGGCTTCCACCAGAGTTTTTCCTTTGCACGATTCTTCTAATACAATATAATTCTCAAATTGCAAAAGGAAAGTTGCAGACATCGTAGGCACCAATTTTCACCACTTAAATTTGTTAAATTGTTCAAGTTACTGCTATATTTCAGCAGCAGCTGTCTTTGACAGTCAAAATTCGCATTTCTACACTTCTAGAAGAATAAAGGCGAACTTGAGTAATAAGTCGGTAGAAATTTCGGAATAAGTTTAATTTGTTCTATCCGACGTTTTCCGGAGATCCCTAAACTCCATTAAAATTTAATTTATTTAATAAAGAAACTTCTTATTTTCATACATTTTTTCTTGATTGTTATTCGCAGCGCCTGCGCTAGAATAATATTATACGGTAGTTTCGAATTTTCATAAATTTTTAAAAATTATTTTTTATATCGAATATAGTTAACTTTAAGAGAAATATATTTTTGGTCGTATCGTTGGTCGGTTGGTGGGTCTTTAGTAAAATTTAATAACTCGAAAAATGTTTTAAGCTACAGACTGAAAAGGAACATAGTTTATACTTTTTGGACAGTAGATTACTTTTAAGCTCGTGTAAAAGCTTCATAATTATTAAAAAGACAATACGATTTTTTGACTTAAATTATATGTTTTTTTTTGTCGATTGATTTGAAGCTGGTGCTGAATCATTCTATCGCGTCATGTTGTCCAGCAAATTGAGGTCACCAACATACATAATAGATGTATATATACAAAGTTGGTTTTTGGGATACTAACTTTGTATTGTTGGATAATAAATTAAACAGAAGGTATTATGAATGAATGTATGTTGGTAGAACTGGTGATGTTAAATACGCGAGGTTACTTCGCGTAACGTAAAAAACAAACATACTGACGCCATTTATACATGTATGGAAAGTTTTTAAATCATGTGTATGGTATTTTTTCAATTATTTCTTTTACAGTGTATAAGAAACTTATAGACAGACGTCAATTATTTAAAGTTAAATAATATTATTGAAAAATAAAATAATAGTTCAAAAATTAACGACTTTCCGCTTGGATTACACAAATAAATATTTTCTGCGAATCAGCAAAAACAGTATTTTCCGCAACGTAACCATTTTCTAAGTTACCGTCAAGTCTTCCAAGATATTAAATTAAAATTAATTACTAATAAGATTATATATAAGAGCCTCTGAAACGTAATCAATTTATATTAGCGCCTTATACATATACAGACCTTCTCAAATTTCACTGAACAAAAACCAAAATAGTATATTACACTAATAAAAAAAAACGACCGTGTAAAACTGAATTGACAAAAAATGTGGCAAGTTGTGTAAATTTTACGTAAAACGGTGTTAAAATTACACATTTTTACACAATTTAACACGATTCCGTATCAATTCAGGTCTACACGGTCCTGTGTACTTTTTTTTTTCATCAGTGTATGAAAGTGAATAAAAGTTCTGAAATGACGAGCTAGCGGAGAAAAAAGAAACATTCGAGAGGACTAAAGAGCAGTCGCAAATGAGCTTCATATACCTACTAATTTATCTACGGAGTATAGCTCAAAGCTTAAAAAAAAAAACGAAAAGATTAAAAATTATTACACTGACATTTACTTGACAATAGAAAAAAGTAGGGGTGACCGGTCCTAGTTGTCGCAGGGGCAAGTTGACTAAGTGCTTATATCTCAAAAAGTAAAATAGTTTTCTGTACCAAACCGAGATTAACCTCTGCGTTACAAAAGTGCCATTTATCATTTGTAAACTTAAAAGCAATAAGTTAAGAGCAGCAAGATAATTCAAAAAATGTCAAAATTAAAGCGTCCAGTAATTTTTTTGTGGTACCGTGAACTTTCTAAAATTAGCTAGATTTTACATGTAATTTTACAAGTAATGTGCATATAAAATTTTAAAATTACATGTAAAATTGTAAAATTACATGTAAAATCTAGTAAATTTTACATGTATTTGCATTGAATCACATTTACGTGCAGAATCATGTGTAATTACATATTTATTTTTTACAGTGTAGTCTGTTCGGTAAAATTTTAGAAGGTCTGTATAGTATTATAGGAAATCGCTAATTTTCTTCCTCCTGTCGTTCTTCCGCACACTAGATTGTTGCTAATTCCTTGTGATTTATTCAATTTTCTTCGATGATATGGTATTTAGCCACTTTATTTGAAGGCCTATTACTATCAGATTAATTGGGTTATTTTTAATGAACCAATTTTGATTTTCTCACAGAACCTAATGTCAAGCAGGGAATTTCCCAGATCTGCAGATATTGTTTGCACCGGAAAATTTTTGGGTGTTTAATTAGAAAACCTTACTTCAACTGTACACTACTTTTATTTTTAATTTACGCGTTAAAACTGCAAGTTTGTTTCATACGTAAGAGGTATCTTAGAGTTTAGATCAAATTTTTTCCTACGATCCTTTATGAAAATGACATTTAGAACACTCTTTTGTTCTTCAGAAAACGCCTTTTATCACACTAGTTTGATATTTTTATATCACCCTAGTTTGATATTAATGTATGTAGGTTTGCCTAATTTCACTTATGTAGGTTTGCCTTAATTTACGTTGTAGATTCTATAAATTTAGCTCACCTCGTTTTATATGTCATTTTCCACCTTTCATCACAGAGTTTTATGATATTTTGTTTTTAAACCAAATATTTATGTATAGATTTTATAAAAATTACTTAATTACTTACCTTACATTTAATAAAAATCATCAAATACACGGTCTTTTTCTTATGAAATCGTAAAACAGTACAATTTTACTGTTTTATATGGGAAAATATCTAAAGAAATCTAATTTAATTAGCAAACTGTCTTGCGTTGTTTTACACAAGAGGCTTGCGTTATAGGCAACCCATTAACCAGCTAGGTATTGTATTGTAGAATATTGTATTAAAAACTACTAAGAATTGAGCTTTGCTTTAAACATATTTAAAATTAACATGAAAAATAATATTAAAATCATTAAATAGAATTTGCAAATTAATTATGTTTTTGTCATAATCCCTGCAGAATAATATTTAACATTATTTACCAAAATCGAGTTTTTGGGATTTTACTGTCAATAGTTCTTTTATATTAAAACCATCATCTACCATGATCCATGGTCAGAAATTAGATACACTCATTAAACCTATTCACGCGTTAGGGGGGCCGTGAACTAGCACCTAACCTACTATAATAATTTTCAAATATTTTGTATGTTTCCGTTTCCATTATTAACAAGGGTATTTTTTAAAGTAAACAAATCAAAAAACTTACCTTTAATATATTAAGTTGTCAGAACAAGTAAATTGATTCTTTAAACAAAAAGTCTTTAAATTGTTATTCCAACAACGAAATTTTAAAACTGTATTGCAAAAATTTCTTCAAACTATGTAAAATGTTTATAAAATCTTGAGTTATTTTAGAGTTGTTACCACTATAAAATTTAAAATCGGACTGACGATGATTTCTCAAAATCAAAGACACCTAAAGTCCGAGGTTGAAAAAAAAACTCGAAAAACAGGTTGGCACTGACCACTGATAGTCAATTGTTATTACTACCCCTTTTTACTTTGGTCACTAGATTGAGGCTATACAAGGGTGAATTCACCGCGATTTCAACTGTTTTTTTTATCCCTAGGGGTATTCGTACTGACCCTTTCTTAAGTAAATGGATATTTTTATGTGTGTGAATTTTTCGAAGCTAAACAGGTTTTTATTTTTGTAACTGACCACTTTACTATTTGATGGTACATTTATACAGGGTGAAAATTACCACCCTGTATTATGTACGTCTTGTTTTTAAAATAATTTTATGATTATTTTTTATATGTTTTTATGATTTTTTTTTAATTTTTAAATTATTTTATAAATATAAAATAATCTAAAAATTAATTATATTATATTTTTATATTTTTTATGATTTTTTAATTTTTTTAAATCTTTTAGAATAAAAAAAAACCTTTTAGTATTAAAAAACTTATTATTTTTTAAGTTAACAATAATATTTTTTTATGATTATTTATTTAAAAAAAAAATATTTTTTTTTTATTTTTTGTTTTTTTTTTAAATATTTTATTAAATTATGTTCCAAATATTTTTTTAATAACTATATTTTTTTGGAAGTTATATTTTTAACAACAGTATGGGTTAATAATTTACTCTTCTGCGGCTGGAGTCCAGCGTAAACAACACCCTGTATATGAAAATTAAAGTGTAAGTGACCTTTCGCAATCCATGAGAAAATTTCTAAGTGGACAATTGAAGACCCATGGATATCTAGACCGTGAAAATCCGAACCCGCCAAACAGGTTATGGGTCAGTCGCAAAGACATTAGTGAAAAAGGGTGCGAAGTTATTGAAGAATGGACATGTGTCCATTTACCCTTCCTTAAGGAAGACGGCCGCCGGTCAGTGAAGCAACAAGTACCTACCCTCATACACTCAGTGAGAATAAAAAGTAAACTGAATATTCAGTTACAAATGGATCGGAAATCGGAAGTTATTATCCTATATAATTGTACTTTAATTTTTGTTAATAACACGCAACATTGCATGTCCGTCCTTAAAAATTAAAGTACGTAGCACTGTAGTGTTTTTAACAAGAATTTAAGTACCTTTGTATCTTTTCTAACAGAATATTTAGTTACAAAAGGATAGGAAGTTATGATGTACTTTAATTTTTGTTCTAAAGGTACGTACTTTAATATTTAAGGACGGACATGAAATGTTGCGTGTTTTTAACAAAAATTAAAGTACAATTGTATAGGATAATAATTCCGATTTCATATTTATTTGTAATTGAATATTCAGTTAACTTTTTACAGTGTACTCATACAATTTTATACAGTTTTCTGTCCGTAACATACACCAAGAAAAAATATAATTGCGACAAATATAGTTTTAATCATCTTGTGATCCAAATAGTATATTTTTCAACGAGCGTAGAGGAAAGTCGCCTAATTTCGGATACCATTTACAATGTATTCAATATTTAATACTCGGTATTACTTTTTGATATTTTTTTTATATAACCAGATACAACTTATTATAGCCAACCATGATTTATTACAAAAGCAATTTTATTACAGTTTATTTTTTCCAAAAAACACGGTTAAAAAAAATCAGCGCATTTTTGTGCATTTGAAAAAGGGCTCCTAATTTCGGACATATCCGAAAAAATTTTTTCAAGAGTAGATCTGGATCCCATTGCTTATGTTTCTTGTTATTCCTTCACATTTAAGACGTAATTTAATCATTAAGCGATTTTCTACGAAATACTATAGGAACTATAATTTTAGATTCCCAATTTCGAATATCTTAGTATCTTAGGTAATATTCGTTTTTTCAAAATTGTTTATCTTAGTTTGTTGTATCATTATAAAACAAATAATTAATGGTTGGTTATCCTGAATAATAATTACCTTGCGAATATCCGAAATTGGGAATCAAATGCACAAAAATGGTCTATCCGAAATTAGGCAACTTTCTGCTTTTTAGATTAGAAATTTGTAGAATGTTTACGTTTTCAAATTTCTTAATTATGAATAGTGGATCAACTTAACTAACATCATAACTTACCCAAGACAGAATCACGAACTTTTATAACGATTATTTATAAAATAAACAAGCATAATAATGCAACTGAGCACAAAACTGCCATTTGCAATATAAACGATTTATGCTGCCATTTAAAGGGGAGAAGCTCTACCGTTACCGGATTTAGTTTGACATTTGGCTTCAAATAAAAGTAGGTTTTTGTTTACCTTTGCAGACAGTATCTTAAATACACTATTATCCGAAATTTGGAAACCATCCGAAATTAGGCGCATTTCCTCTATAATAAACATTATTAAACAATGAGGGTGAAATTTGCGACACGAGCCTATAGGCAAGTGCCGTAATCATCCGAATGATTAATAGCTAGTATACGCGACGAGAATACTATACTTTAACCACGGCCGTTTCAAAGTTTAAACGGTTTATTTTTACAGACCCGTGGTTTTTAAACCTATTAATCACGGCCGTGGATAAACTGCAAAATAGGGTACAAAAGTACAGTTTAATCTCCAGAAATAAACTCACTTTTCTAAGTAAGTATATTGGTGGTAAATAGTAATTAGTAATTACCAATTATAATAATTAGTGTAGATAACTAAAATTAACGTTTTAGTTAATTACCTATAACAATAGCTATGGTCTGTTTCATCAAGCAAGAGAGTAAGTTAAAAATCGCACAGTGAATATTTTCAAAACAGATTCGAATATTGGATGTGCAAATATACTGCGTAGTTTATTTTATAAAACATAACTATAGTCTATACACAAACATATACTATTAAAACCTGTTGTAAAAATATTCACTGTGCGATTTTTAATTTACTATCTTGCTTGATGAAACAGACCATAAGATCTGTAAGAATGCAAAAAAAGTTAAGAATGAGTTTATAATTTACAAAAAAGGCAATTAATAACACTAGTCTACAAAAATAAGTATCGAAATCAAGGAAGGTGACTAATGTGTTCTACTAATTTGTTCTCGCTGTTGTCTCTGAGTCCGAAGTCCTTTTATCTTCACCAACCCCATTTTTTTTAATATTTTAAAAACTATGCTAAAAAGTAGCGAAAAATATACGTTTTTTTTTACTTACGTAAGTATAACTTATTTTATAAATTTAAAGGACAAATTAAAAAAAAAAATTAAAAAAGCGTTCTCAAGAAAATATTACCTACAATCAAGGTCCAAGACGGGAAAGCATTGTGACGTTTACAACAATAAATTAGTAACATATGTTTCACTTACGGTAAGTAACAAAAAAACATATATTTTTCGATATTTTTTAGCATATTTTTTAACATAATAAAAAAAACTAAGGGTGATATCACCATCATGATGGAGACAAAGTCCATTTAGATTTGGATTTAACGACCCCAAATTAGTAAAACACAGTGGTTACCTTCCTTGCTGTCTATACATTCCTTTTTGTAGACTAGTGTTATTGTTTATCTTATAAGATCCTCAAAATTTAATGTAAATAATAATTTATTGCTTTTATTTAATTGCTCGATGTTTAGCAGACCAATCAAGGTTATTTTTTCCTTTAATTTTGCAAATAAAAATAATGATAATACTGCTGTTAAAAAAAAATAAATAAACAATTAAAAAAATATCGATATAAAAAAAAACAAATTGAAATTAAAAAATATTAAATTAAGAAAAAAATATATAAATTTACACAGTGAAATCATACACACAGTTTAGCATTGTTGTTGTTGTTTCAAACGAAATGATTTTTCGTTTGATTAAAAAAAAAAAACTATAATATTCAAAAAATAGCTTCCTAGGGCACTTCGAGAATTATTTTGGATACGTCCCTGTATTAACCACTGGTAGAAAAACTTTGTATCGTACAGTAGAATGAAAAAAACTTAATTCAATTTCGTTAAGCTTTATGTTGCTTTAATTGTATGTATATTAGCCTCTAGTTATTTGAAATCTTTAAAAATGTAATAATACGAGCCTAATAATTGCCAAAAATACTGCTTGTTATTTTCAAGCTGTTTCTAAACTGTGATTACAATAAAAACTCGTTTTTACTTTTATTTAATTCAATGTTACACGCGGGACGTATTGAAAGGAATGTTAAGTCTGATGGACAGTGGTCAAAGGTCATAGAAGGGTAGGTTTTTGGGACAAGGATATCTGCAGTAGCCCTTGTTCGAAAAATATTCTTTAATTCGGGCCGAAATAATTCTGTAGGAAGGTCTGTAGTTTTTTTTTAACAGCCATGGTTCGTAATACAAACCATGGCAAAATTTTGCAAAAGAAAAATAAAAACAAGCTATAAAGCTTTATTTTTTGAAAAATATTCATTGTTTAATTTAATTAGTAAAAGTAATAATTAATAACAAAAAAAAAAGGTATCGAATTCATATTTTTTTTTTTAGTTACACATTATAATTGATAGTGGGTATGTATGTCAATTTCACTAATTAAAATTTTAAAGACAATAGTTTCCGAGAAAACTAGGTTTAAATAAATCTCTGCAAGTAAATGATATAAATAAGAGCAAGCAAAATCTCGTGATAAGACTTATTTTTGCCATATATTTTTAGAACACCCTGTATACACAACGAATATTAATATTACCAACAAATACGACTGTATCTCTTCTTAAAAGCCCCATTTTCTTTATAGTAGCCTATTACCAATGCAAATTAGATTCTAGCTTTACTAGCTGGAGGCACCTCCAGCCTCCTCCTCCTTCAGCCTCCTTCTCCTCCAGCTCTCCTAGTTGTCGCCAAAACTAATTGTCAACTTCTTAACGACGTTTATACTTACTTTGCCACACAGAGCACGTCTCTTTGACAAATTTACTTCACTATATTCTAATACAATTCCCTTTTACAGCGCGAAACAGCGTAGAGCGAAATTAAAGGCGTTTTGTACATGGGTCATTATTATTTTAAGGCCTTTTAAAGGACACTTAAAGTCACTTTTTAAATATCCCTCGAGAAGCTACTTAAAAAAATACAAAAGGTAAACATAAAACGTACATTACCATATTTCACAAATTTATTTCCCTATATTCAAATACAATTTTATTTAAAGGACATTAAAAATCTTCATTGACCAGATATTTATTTATTTATTAGGAATATTGCGTACATGTACATGTAATATTCCTAAAAAATTGTAAAATTACAAGTTAAATCTCTTAAATTTTACGTGCACCTGCTAGGCAACATATTACCTTACAGTGTGTCAAAAGTCTTGAAAATCATCTCTTGCGAAACGGGATAAGTTAATCGTCCAGACTCTCGCTATACGAGACGAGGAAAATCATCGAGAAATGGTCAAAACAAGGCAACCTATTTCTCGAAAATCGAGACCTTTGACAATCGAGATCAAAAGTTTCGTTTCACGACACAACTCCAAAAAAGTTCTAGAGGTAAGACTTTTTTTGTATGCCCCGGTAGAAAAAAGTCCGCAAAATGATATTCACCCCCGTATGTAGGTATTTGTTATCTAGTATAGTCTTAAAGTCGCGCCCGCGAGATCTTTCATTTTATAATATAACACGGTGAGAATATTTAATTGCTTATTATAACTTATAATATTAAAGATAAGTCTAAAATGTAAGGTGAAACACTCTACTCACAAACGTCTATACTCATACACTACTCAAACACATCTCACTCACACTCATCTATAATCACACACTACTCTACTCATTGTCATTTTATTGTCATTTGACGTTAAAACATTGATTGACTTTGACATTGATTTTATTAGAACTAGAATACCGTGGCGGAACAAAGCACTAACTAAATTAATTTATCTTTTTAATGTTTATTTATTAATTAATAGTTATAAACCTCGTAATAAATGTTGTTTGCAATAAAAAAAGTGCATATTAAATTAATTTAGATTAGTGCTTTGTTCCTCCATGATATTTTAGTTCTTATTAATTAAATTTCAATTTCAATCGACTTTAATGAAAATGGCTGCGTTCAATGCAAACAGCAAAACTCATCGAAAGCTGTCAAATCACTACTGAACGATTGACAGATATGTCTGAATCATTCCTCATCAACGTTTTCAGATGATTACTTTTGATTGATTTTATAAGCGCGGGAATGTACTTTTTTTGATGTTTCTAACCTCAAATGGTGGTTGTGACAAGTGACAGATATTGGCCGTTCAGCAGTTTGCTAGCAAAACTTGTCATTTGATGACTTTTGATTAGTTTTGCTGTTTCCATTGAACGCAGCCAGCAGTTGTGTGTCAGTAGATATAGGTGTGAGTAAAGATGTGTGTAGTAGAGATGTGGGTGAGTAAAGATGTGTGTCAAAATATAAGATAAGGCTAAAACCTAGAGAAAATAGGCTTTTATACAGTTTTTTTTTTTTTAGAAACAATTTTTTATTTTTTTATTTTCTGGTTTGAGCTGTTAGATATCTATTTTTCTCCTCAGCCTAATAAACAAAAATATTCACCCTCACGAGCCCTTATTTCGTCTAAACTTACATCTAATATATTTTATTCTCTCTACATGGTTTAAAATTGGATTATCCTTCTTCTGCCACATTTCGGCGAGAAATTTTCAGGCATCTAAAATCTTTCAAGATGGCGCCGAAAATATCTGAAACTCCTTAATTATAGCATTAAAGTTTTTAATTAGACTTCGTCTTTGTCAAAGGATGTAGAAAAGTCGACTAGATCCTTTTCCTTTGGTGTTTTCGTTTTGTTAGCTCTTTCGGAAAGGATCGTTTGAATAAAATTTAAAGGATCTTATGTGAAAGGGAATAGTAAAAGGGCTGATTTAATACCACACTGGTTAAAAAATAGTTTTTTTTTCACTACCAGATTAAAAAACTGATAAGCAGACGAACAAAAAAACAAAAATTTCTTATTTTTTTATGAATTATTTGTCTAGGACTATTTTTTAAATTTTTGGAAAATTCGAAACTACCGTGTAATATTATTCTAGCGCAGGCACTGTGAATAATATAATAAGGTGTATATTTATAGTGAATAAATATTTAATTATGATTGATTTTATTAAATATTTATTATTGTGTAAATTGAGAATAGTGGGACTGGATCTTGGTAAAAAAACGAAAACACCAGTTACGTTTCGTCTTTTATTAAGACTTCTTCAGGACTCTACAATATAAAAGAGATTTGTTTAAGCCAATGTATGAGAAACACAATAATAATAATTATAATAGTACAGTTACTAATTATTATAACAATACAAATGCAGTTATAAAAATATGATCTCAAAAAAACCGAAAATCATTAAGAATGTTGAAAAAAAAAACAAACAAAAACCTAATTACTTGAAGTACTATTTTTTTTAAATATAAATATTAAAGCCAAATAATAACACAAAAAAAATATTATTGTTGTCACAATTAGACCAATAATTTGTTTATTAAGTAAATAGATTAAATTTATCATAAATATACAATTTATTGATATCTTAGAAATGTGGTATTTCATAGTACTATGACGTCATATACTTGTTTAAAGCTATTATATATTTATTAGGCTTAGGTATTAAAATAATAAATAAATAATAATAAAATCCTAAATAGCTAATAGCTGATTATATTTAATATTCAGGTATTCTACCATAAAAATAATATTATTTTTTTACTACTAGCTTTAGAACATACCATTAGTTATCATGTTTAAGACTGTGAAATCAATTTTCTTCACCTATAGCAGTAAAAACATTTTTTCTCCTAGTAGGAGTAAATTTTATAAACTATTGATTTCTGTCACTTTAGATGTTTCAGTTCTTTGTGTAATTTTTACTAATTAAACCCAAGAAAATAGCTTTAAATAACTTTGTATTTATTAAATATAACTAATTATAATTATTACCAATTAATACAATCAATAATTAGCTAAATATTATGAAAAAAATAAAAAAAACTACATTTTTAAACGTCAGTTCAAAGTATTTATTTGAGCAAATGTCATTGATCAAGGCTACTTGATTTTTATGAAAATTTTAAGAAATATTATTTCTGTTAATAACTTATTTGATTATTTGAATAAAAATAGTTAAATAGTGCTAGTAGTGAAAAAACTAATATATAAACTACGGTAGAGAAGACTATTATAGCCTCGCACTCTTAAATCCCTCGCTGCTGCGCAGTTCGGGATTTAATACGCTCGCCTGTAAAAAATGTCTTCTCCACCTTGGTATATAATTACTATTGGTAATAAATTAATGCTAAATGTACTACTCCAAAAAATTTTAGTGTTTTTTGAAGAGCTGTATCTTTGTGAAAAATGGTCGTATCGAGATGGAAAAAGGCATTTTAAAGCATCAAGTTTCTAGTTTTTAAATATTTTCGCAGAAAGTTTTTGTGGGCTACGGTTATAGCGCAATCGTAAAAAATAGCGCGAAACACTAAAAAAATATAATTTTTTTTTGTTCCCTTAATTTTTTGGAGTAGTGTATTTGTCCGATTATTCTCGATACACTTGTACACATTTTCAATGTCAAATTTACGTTATAATTACATAATAGTGTCCATATAATTTCGTCTTTTAAAGCTTTCCAAGTCAATGTTTAAATCTCTTGAATTAGTAATTGTTTTAATTACTAAATTATTAACTAACAGTTACCTTAAAATTGACAAAAACGCGATTTTTTTACAGTTTTAGATAAAATAATGCGCTTTTCTTATTTTCTGTACGCTTACTTATTTTTAAAATGTATTAATTAAGTTTTGCGCTTCTTATATCAATTTTAGGATACACAGTAGATGTTGTAGATGCTCTAGTTGTAGGTGGCATTTCAGTTGTCCACTGAGGTGTTATTTTTGTGTTTAATTCCTTTTTTCCATAATCTTCTCCAAAATTATCTCCATTCTTTTCATTACTTTCTTCGTGTTTATGTCCACACTCAACTTCTTTAACTTCATCACAATTATTATGGAAATGACAGTTATGCCGAAACCCGGGTGGAAAAGGGCTAGGGTTGCCAAAAGGTGGGGGTCCTAGCCCATGTGGAGGTCCACGTGGTAGTCCATGGTTAAAATGTCCTCCGTACCCTGGAAAACGGTTTCGATCTTGCCATGGTAGCAAATATTTAGATGGTCCATTGTGCCCATAGCCTGATGGGCCATGGAATTGATGCCCACCGAAGTGACCTTGAAATCCATGATGGTATGGTCCGTGATGGATCGGTCCATGATGGTAAAAATTAGCTTTTCCGTTACTTTCTTCAGATTCTTCATTAAAATTATCTTCGTTTTCATCTGATTCGATATATTTTTCTATCGCATTTCTTCGTTTTCGCTTGGGGAAGTCTGAAAGAAAATAAAAAAAAAATAAAATTGTTTCTTATATAAAAAATACCTGGATAAAGGCTCAAATCCCATATATTTTATTACTTTAAACACGGTGTACTTTTAATAGCAACAATAATTTTAAGGAATGATTCTACAACTTAAAATATGTAAAAAAGTTCCTATAAACATACCTATGTCTTAAAATGTGTCATAAGGGAGTTACGCCCTTTTATAAAGGGCTAAAAATTTTGTTTTTATTTAATAATTCAGGAACCCTTTGAGCTATAACAACGAGATTTTCCTTATGATCTAATCTTAATAAGCTCCTATTATATTAAGTCATTTTCATATATGTAGTTATTTTAACCAGGGGCGTGAAAACAACTTTTTCAAAAAAAAAAAATGCAATTAAGAGGAAGTAACATTTTGTGTCACTAAAAATGTTACTTTTTAATATTAAATTTAGGTGTTTTGGTGAAGAATACTTTTTTGCTTAGTTTTTAATGAAGAATCGTCCTGCAGCATTAAAATTTTATTGGTGCTTTTTTTGTTCCCGATTCAATATGTTCATCTTCGGCTCCCTTAGGGCTCATTTCCGGACCAACCTTTATAGGAACTTTATTTCATATTTTTTAACGTAGAATCATCCCTTAAATTTCTCGAACTTATTTCTGAATAACCCTGTATGGGTAGGGGTCTTGCGCGGTAATGGCTTGTCGCGGTAATGGCGATCGCGGTAATGGACTGCGCTGTAATGGTCTTCGCAGTAATTTTTTCGCTGTAAAGTCCGGCGCCCACCCTGTATACTATAATAGTCTATATGAGTTATAGTGAGGTTAAAAGTGTAAATCACTCTGTAAATCATCAAATATGAATTTGTTGAAATTTTGAAAATAAGGCAGTACTCCGAAAATTTAATGAAATATGGTCAATTTAATTTATTGAGAAGAAAATTTCTAAATCTCAACTTGCGCCCTACCTAGCTACCCCAATTTATCGCTAGCTAGTTATTTTGGACTTTTAAGAGAAGACACTATTTTTTTCACGTTGAATTAAATTTGCCTCCTAGTTACTGACCTGCATTGCTGCTTAAGTACCACAGTGACGTCAGTTCAGTCGTCACTATGACGTGTCATGACCTAGCACGGCCACTATTTACCTGGGTTTCACAATTCAAATGACATGTAATTAAATTAAGAAAAAACTGTAATTATAAAAGGCAGGATTCCCATCAATCAGCACATAATTATTTTTCACCTTGAACCTGTCTGCATTTATTTGATGAAATTGCGACAACATTTAAACAAAAGGGCTTTGTTAAATATATACTTTCTTTGGACAATAAATAAATAAATAAATACATAAATAAATAATAAAAAACCGAAAATATGCATCGGCTTTTTTCATAGTATATTGCGTATAGTATATTGCGTTTTCGTACCCACTTTTTTTTATTTTGTAGGTATATGGACACCCCTTATAACTCTTTTGTTTATGAACAGATTTTTTTTATTTTTAAAAATTTCGACATATCCTTCTATTTTTTATAATTTTTGAAAATTTTTTTTGTTGTGGAAGGATTTTTTTTTCAAATACAATAGAGCTTGATTTTTACCGAAAATTTTATATCGATGGGTTATCCCGTTCTTGAGTTATCGTGTACCTGTATAAGATTTGTGACATATGGACGGACAAAAGGACAAAAATTAAAGTTGTTCAGAATGCCATAAAAATTAATTCCTTGTAAAAAGTTTTGATCTTTTGTCGAAATTTTAAAACTAGAGGAAACTCTTTAAGCCCTTTTTACTCTGAAGTGTATAATAATAAAAAGGCTTCAATAAAAAAATATACAAAAATATTTTTGAATTGACTAGTTAACTATATAAGATATTAATTTTTATTTAAATATATCATTATAAACATAATTTTGCTATAATATATATATATATATATATATATATATATATATATATATATATATATATATATATATAATTTATTTATTAAAATATGTATTGTAACCTTTATTTTTATTCATGTTATCAACAGTCGTATAAAAATCCTTGACCTAAGAAAAAATAGTATAAAACATTTATTTATTTGTTGCTCAAATATCTTAAGAAAATAAAAATTAAAAACAAACATTAAAAATAGTTTGAAATAAATAAATTTCCATCTATTACGGGCTTCCTTAATCAATTTTAATTCACCCCTACCCCTAAAAAATCTACCTTTTCAGTGTGACGTGACTCATAAGTTTTACTCCCCTCAATCTAAGTAAAGATGTCCCTACCCCCCATAAGCAGGACCGTAGCTATGGGGAGCATTCCCCCCAGCTACCTTGAAAAGTTGTATATTTTATTGATACAAACAAAAGAAGTCACGGACAAAGCTTTTTTTTTTTTTGAGGTGAGGACCTTTTTTTCTAGTCATAAAAATTTTGGTTTGGGGTAAAAACTGTCACGGTAAAAGCTTTTTTCTGGAGGAAAAAAATTGTACTTTTAGGCTAAAAAAAGTTTTAATTTTTGACTCTCTCCCCTCCCACCAAATCTTTTTCGTTACGGCACTGCCCATGAGTTTTAGATCCCCTCAGTCATTTAATTGGACACCATCCATAAAAAATAGTGACCGACCCCTACTTTAAATACGCATTTCAATTTTGACCCCCCCCCCCCAACACTTTATAAAGCTAAGACTTAGCCCCTTTATAAATATAAACTGTTAGCAGCCAATACCCCCTCTAAAAAAGTTTTTGGGTGAAAAACTAACCGTTTTATTTCTTTAAAAATAACAGATCGTTACGTTACGTTACATAAGTCCCCCCTCCCCCGTCGTAACGCAAATAACTACCCCCTCCCCCTAAGTGCGTTACGTATTTTAACCCCCTAGCCCCATAGGTTTTACTACGGAACTATCTAAAACAAATCCCACACAATATCTAATTATGATTACCCACAAAAAAAAACAAAAGCAATAGCTAGAAAAATATTTTACCTCTAAGAATCGAATACCGTCCTTTTTGAGAAAGTGTAAATCTGTTTACAGCACTTTGAGCTTCGACAGCATAATCCAGAATATCACCTTTATTCGTATTTAACTTAAAATTAAATCCATATTTAAAATCTCCCGGTGAAAAATCACTTTCAATTTTTTCTATCACATTTTCATTCAACCCTAGACTAAACGAAATTAATTTTAGTTTATTGTCTAACTTCACTATAGCTCTGATATCAGTAGAATTTTCCACAAGTATTTTCACCTTCGCAGGACTGTATGAATCGCAAAAACAATGCAGTAATGTCGCAGAAAATATAAGCACAAACGTGCACAACTTGTTTTGGCTACTCATTTTGTTCAACTGTTTTTGTATCTTTAATGTGTTGACTTGATTTATTTTTGATTAACATATGATGCAGATTCGTTCGAGATTTTATAAGGTTGCTGGTTTTAAGGGAATTCCTCAATTTTAGATTTATGTACTATACAGCTTATAGGGACACCTGGGGCAGAGCTGGTTTTAATTTTTTCTCAAGAAACTAAAAAGTATTTATTTATAAATGAAAATTAAACCTACCTAAAAGTTATTATATATTATTATTATTATTATTATTATTATTATTATTATTATTATTATTATTATTATTATTATTACACAGCGGAGTATTAGACGTTTACTTCGGACCCAAAATCTAAAAAAATTGTACAAACGAGCGTTATATATAATTTAAAACAACTTTACTATACCCGTCCGTATGTTCCTTCATATGTCCATCTCTGCGTCTGTCCGTATATCACGTTTTCTTGTCCGCACGATAACTCAACAAAGAATAATTCTGTCGACTTCAAATTTTTAGGAAAATTCAATCTTAGTGAGGACACAAAGCCTATTAAAATTAAAAAGAAACCCTTCAAAAACAAGGAACTTATAGGGGGGCTAAAAACTAAAAAAATAAAATAGAGGAAAAAAATCTCCGGTCAACTAATTTTTTAGGAAAAATTGCTTTTATTAAATCCGAACACATTATTTATTGGCATTTTTAACAATGTATGTAAATAGAAGAAATAAAATACGTCAGAAAACAACGCGTTTCAACGTTAAGGTAACTCTTAAAAGTATCGAAGAAATGTTCTGTCGCGGAGTTCTGTTTTGCCCCTATCTCTTCTATAATGTACAAAATATTTTACAGATAAATTAATTAATTAGCTACCGTTTCCGGGTTTGGATCATGATAAAGGAATTTTTAATATTACGCTTTTACAATGGTAACTTTACATACCTGCATACCCGTAACTAAGCCAATTTATTGGTGGGGGGGGGAGGGATAAAACAAAATTTTGACAACTTTTCGATTAAAGAATTACCAAGTTTTTTTCGAATAAGGAATTACCAACTTTTTTTCCTAGAGAAACAAGTGGTGACCAAAAAAAAAGCTCATAAGCTCAACTTTTCTCGATTTTTGATGAAGAAATTACTACATATTCAAATATTCCAACAATTTCAATGTAAATGGAGATTAGTAGGTGATAGTAAACGTACAAAAATTTAATCATGAGATTTTTCATTAATAGCCTCAATTTTCGGCGACGTAAGTTACGTCACGTTACGTAACGTCACGTAACTCCTTTCTTAATTTTTTAAATTACACGATTTCTCAATTCGCTTAAAAACCTAAACGAGGAGCATGTATCTCGGTGCCTACTATATCAACATCGATGCATCACGGGTAGCCTTAAACAAAGTTAAATGAAACCACCCCGGATTTTTTGACTTTCCATTTAAATTTGTTTAAGGCTACCCGTGGCATCAATTAACAGCGTTCTATAGGAAGATTTTTTACGATACGACAATTTATAGCAATTTGCTTTACCAGTTATACATTCATTCTAATCAACTTTGTATAGTTGAACAAGCCGTGAAGATATGTAATGCTACGCATTCCATTTTATATTATTCACAGTAAATTGAATATTGCACTTCCCAAATACTTAAAAAAATATATTTACAAAAAAAATAACAAAAAAAATACGTTTTTTTTTAAAGAGCTTTTTTCAAAAACAAAAAAATTATTAAAAAAAAAAGATTTCAAAAAAACTTAAAAAATATTTTACAATTTTTCAGTTTTTTTTTATTTTTTATTTATTTTTTTTTTGTACAATTGATCCTTATAATAAAAGTAATTTTTTCTGAAAAAATTACGTTAATAGGAATTTTCTTTCGGCATTCTTCGTTTTTTTAAAAGTTTAACCCGCCATAACTTTTTTGTTTTTGGGGGTTTACTTTTAAAAATTTGTAGAAAAATGATCTATAAACTGCACTTTTTTTCTTGAAATAATTGAATTTTAAATACTAAACAAAATTGAGTATTTTTGTGGTATTATATCGGTGGTAAACTATACTAATATTACTCATAAATAAGTAGGTGTGATTCACAAGCAATTTATAAGGGTAAAAAAGCCCATAGTAAAATTCCCAGATATCAAGAAAATTGTAACAGGTAGATATAATTAGGGGAGAGTGGCACAAAATAATCCATGTATGAAATAAAATACATTCTATCGTCTTATTTACGTGTTTTAAATTTGACATTGATAAATTCATTCAAAAGTCGAGAGGAGGTGGGTGACTTTTATACCCCACTGTTTATTAAAATCTGTGAATTAGTTTAATAGTTTTTTTTCGTCAACTTTTCTGCTGGGGCCGTCTAAATGTACACTCAGAGAAAAATCGTAGTAAAATCAAACAAAAGTCATATGATTTAAAAGAAAACCAATATGTTTTTGCTCCGACGGTGTTTTTTGTGAATTCAAAAAGATATTTTTTAATCTTATAAGACATTGTAAAAATAAATATATTCATTGTAATTTGAAAAATGATTCCTTTTAAATCATTTGTAAACTAGAAATGATTTGAATACAAAAACTGGTTATTTTAAAAAGAATTCTTTTAATATATTGATATTTTTCAACAATATAAAGGGAAATATTATAATTTTATTAAGAAAACATTAAAATAAGAAATCAAGGGGCAATACTTTTACTTTAAAGTGAAAAACGTTTTGGTATAAAAAATATTTTTTTAAATTAATAATATTCATAACTAAAATGTAAAGTTTTTACTTTTAATATTTTAAAAGGTAATATTTTTAAAGCGCCAAAACAAAGTTTTGGCCGGTTAACATTTTTGTCTTTCGCCGGCCCTGTTTTTATGGGACATTAAATTTCAAAGTTTTCTTTTTTGCATGGAAGAATGCAGGGGTTCACATGTTTACTTGGGCCATTTTGAGACAATGCCCCCAATGTAGCAATAAATTGATTTATAATTTTCCCTATTATAAATTTATGTTTATATTTTTTATTTATTAAGATTGTGGTTTTGTATATTTAATTGCCATAATAAAATCAGCTACCTACGTACATATTAATTAGTATTTACAATATCTGAAGGTTTAGTCCAATTACATACTTAGTTTTTACCCGACTACGACAACCCTCAATGGTCAACGGTACATTTAGATTGGGCTAATATGCACCCCTCATTCTAGTGTTATTGAAATTAAATAAACTAGGTTAGTTTGTAAAACATCTTGGTATAAATACGATACTCAGACCAAATGAAGAGAATTAGAAAATTAGATTATCAGATAGCGTAGAGTCGATAGTTGGGTAGTCTCAAAGTGGCAGTGCCCATTGGGCAAAGTAACTCTGACATATCTATATCCTAAAGTGGTAAGAACGTGTGTTATAAAGAAGTGTTTCAAGTACATCAACCCCAGACCATTACTCGTGACACGAAGAACCCGAATTCGTGACATGGTGGAGGTGCCGGGTATGTCAAAAGTTAGCTAGGTAGCCATACAGGCTTTACCTAAACGAAGAACCCGAATTTATACGATACTTAAAATTTACGCAAAATGCCGTTTTCCACCAGAAGATCTACTTACAAAGCTAAACTAAACTTACTAACTTTTTTAGTCTAGTTAAAAGTACCTGATAAAAGTTTATTTTATTTTTTGTGGTCCATTGTAATTAAAAAATAGATAGATTATTTATTATTATTTAAAATTATAATCTCAATTAGAACTCGAATTATTTGTACCTTAAGGCAGTTAAGAGTTCTAACTTTACACTAATTCCTCTTCTTATTTCAGAACTTACTGTAAAATAATTTTAGGCATTAAATTGGCAGACTAACATCTCTACTCTAAATTTCTCTACTCCCTAACATCCCTACTCCATAACATCCCTACTCCACAACAACTCTACTCCGTAACATCTCTACTCCATAACATCTCTACTCCGTAACAACTCTACTCTACACTATATGCACTTTATTAGCCACTTAATAAGAAATGAGCAGTTCAAAGAACAAAGAATCTTGTTCTTCTAGATTATTTTATTTTTTTCCTAGAAAACATTTATCTTTAAATGTAAATCTAGAACAATCATAAATGAATTATTCTAAAAGCAACAATGACCGCGTACCCTTAACATGCACTAATATGTAAGTAATTAATAAACTGAATTCATTTTTGACAGTGACTTAGCATGACAAATATTCTTTTGAGTTAAGACAAGTGGCTAATCGAGTGTCTATAGTGTGGAGTAGAGTTGTTACGGAGTAGAGATGTTATGGAGTAGAGATGTTACGGAGTAGAGTTGTTGTGGAGTAGGGATGTTATGGAGTAGGGATGTTAGGGAGTAGAGAAATTTAGAGTAGAGATGTTAGTCTGCCATTAAATTATCTACGAATTACCAAACTAATATCAAAAGAGTGTAAATTTCATATTTATTGCGCCGATTAGCTAAGTAATTTGTCGTATCTGCAAAAAAAAATTTATATAATAATAATAATAATATTTTAATTTATTTATTTATTTATTTATGTACACTGTAAAAAGTAAACTGATTATTCAGTTAAATGGATATGAAATCAGAAGTTATTATCCTATACAATTTTACTTTAATTTTTGTTAAAAAGACGCAACATTTTATGTCCGTCCTTAAATATTAAAGTATGTGACTTTAGAAGGATAGTGTTTTTAACAAAAATTAAAGTACATTTGTTTAGGATCATAACTTCCTATTCGTTTGTGACTAAATATTCAGTTTGATATTGGTATCAGTCTTTTAAGAAAAAATATGTGATTCAATGGTACTACGGGTCCATTAAAGAGTTTTATTGAAAAAAAATATTTGCCTAGTTTTGAAGAGCTCCAGTTGGTTAATAATTAAATAATACATTGTTTGATATTTTTTGTAAAAAAATTACTAAGCCAAGAATAATTTTGCATATATCAAACTACATTTAAAATTAAAATCAAAATCAAAAACTACATGTTCTGTCAAAAATTGACTTATAATACATGGTTATACTCAGAATTCAATTCTGAATCAAAATATGTAAAAATATACAGGGTGTTCCATTTAAAAATCAAAAGTTAAGGTAATTTCCGGCGAAACCGGAAGTGAAACTAAAAAAAATAACCTTGCAATTTTATAGCCAATGTAAAATTATATAAATCATTATAGTTTTATTTTTGTAGAATAAAAATTAATCTTAATTTTAGGAGTGGACATAAATCAAACTCACCTGGTATCGAAGGGCAAGTCACGGGCGTTTTTCATCCCTTCGAAAGCCGATATGAGGCGATATCGGGGGCGATATCGGGTGATATCGAGTCATCGGGCGATATCGAGGCGATATGGACGATATTGAGGCGATATGGGCGATATTGAGGCGATATGGGCTATATTGATTAATGTAAAAGGCGATATTTTGTCCCGCAAATGAAGAGTGACTTGCCCCTCGCCTGGTATGCTATGTATCTTTCATGGTTAAGTAAAATAAACTAAGCTAAACTAAAGTCCTGGTATGGAATAGTATATTATATAACTAGTGTGGAAAGTGACATATTTCACGAGAGTGGGAAGGTTTACGAACGAGCCGCTAGGCGAGTGAGGAAAGCTCACGAGTGTATGAAATACACTTTCCAATGATCAATATTTGCGTTACGTAATACTTGAACGTTCCCTAATGACAATCATGGCGCGCTATCTATAAGGTAAAATCTTAGCCAAAATAGGTTAGAAAAGAGCTCTTTTCTGCCCTTTGTTACAAAATAAAACTTTTCTGTTTTGTCAAAAAATAAATATGGAGCAAACATGCAAAAACCGATAGATAAATCCACTTTTTGCATATTTTGACCTAAGTATCGATTCTTACTAATTTTGTAGCGCTTTCTTGATATAGCGCATCATATACAAGCAAAAGCCGATAATTATATGACCCATGAACAGTTTTCGCCATTTTTAGGATTTTTATTTTTTTTTGTGATTACGTTTACGTGGTTTTTTATGTTTTTTCCATTAATAAGAATATACTTTGCAACATTCTATGATTGTGCATTAAATACTTAAAAGTGTTGCAATTTCATTGTTAAACTTCTGAACGACGCGCAATCTAATCTCCACCGTAGCAAACCCCTTATATCGCTAATTGTATATTCCTAATGACAAAAGTTGAGCGCAAAATATACATATCCACGTACAAAGTTTGATTCATTTTACCTGCAACTCTGTAATTTGAGTTGTGGATCGCAGACACCTCTGCATGTTTATTTCTGGGAAAATAACTAAGAATTTTAGACGTTTTAGTTTAATTTTGAATTAAATTGCTTTTGATTTATATATTTGTTAAGGATTTTACACCAAGTACTAATATAAAAATCAAAGCGTTTTTTTACGCTGTTGCCACGCCGGTTATTCAGAAATAAGTTCGAGAAATTTAAGAGGTGATTCTACGTTAAAAAATATGAAAAAAAGTTCCTATAAAGGTTGGTCCGGAAATGAGCCCTAAGGAAGCTGCGGCCCTTCGAAGATGGACATATTGAATGGAGAACAAAAAAAAAACACCAATAAAATTTTAATGCTGCTAGGCAATTTTTCATTTAAAACTAAGCAAAAAAGTATTCTTCACCAAAACACCTAAATTAAATATTAAAAGAGTAATAGCCTTTTAAAAAGTAACATTTTTAGTGGCACAAAATGTTACTTTCTCTTAATTGCATTTTTTTTGAAAACGGTTGCTCCTACAGTGTTACAATGTATGACATTTTTTATGTATTTCAATCAATCAATATTTTTTACAAAAAATCCAAAAAAAATATACACAAAAAAGTTTGGGGCAAAAATGTGTTAGGCCTCACATATTTTGTCCGTCTAGGCACGCCTCTGGATAAATTCAAAAAAATAAATTAACATAAACTTATTGCCCTTATTGATACTAGTATACATGCAAAAGCTCGTCGCTCTAGCTTAAAGGGTACAAAAGTTATTAATTAAAAACCTTATTTTTATTGCAATTTTAAAGAGCCGTAGCTCCCTTAGGACTTATTTCCGGACCAACCTTTTTTTTTCCATATTTTTTAACGTAGTATCACCTCTTAAATTTCTCGAACTTATTTCTGAACAACCCTGTATAGTTTAAACAGGGACCCTATCACTTATTTTGTCCCTTTTTTGTAGTTTTATTATCATAAGGGAGTTACGGTCTCGAAAATACATCATTTTTCAGGACTAAAAACGATATATGGGACCTATACTGCCGTTCTAAGCTATAGGGTCCTATCTACATAGGTTTAACATACACAGATAGGACCTTTCAGCTTAGGAAGGCAGTATATTATAGGTATATTAAACCCGTGGAATTCGTAATGTGTTAAGGTTGGATAGACTGACTTGTAACGTTGTATGAATCTTGTTGAGGTCAATTTAAGGATAAGGGATCATGGTTTTGGTGGTATATTTCGGTATCATATTATGTTCGAATTCTGTGGTGTTAAATATCACAGTGGTTGCTTTGATGTGATAATAGAGTAAAGGCGGTGGCATACCCATTTATTACGACAAAAAATTGAAATTATTGAGGAATATTGTTTTAAAAATAAAGATTAAATATAGTATGGGGCATTTTTTTAAGTTTGCACTTTTTTTTTAAACACTCAACTAATTTGTTACACACATCAATATTGACTATACATATGTATATATATCGTGTTTTTCAAAGAAAAAACCGACATTCGATTTTATCTTTTAAGAATAAGAAAGTTTTTAATTTTTATTTATCGATAACTTTTTTCCCACCTTACTCGTTTAAATGGAATCATTAAAAAAAATCAAGATAAAAAGTAATAAAAATGTAAATATTTTAAACCTGGCGTCAACGCTAGAGTCGACGCGGCGCCTATGCGAGCACTGGAAATTCGCCGAGTACTTCTACAGTAGAACTCATTGGTGGTAAAAACTATAGTATTACCTATCAACCCCAAACCAAACAAATCTAAACTGTGTGAAAATGTTAAGCTGGACATACATATATAAGGATATCTGCCCGTTAGAGTCCTTAAATGTAAAATAAAACTAGTTTTAAAACAGGTTCTATGGTCATCTACGTCCGAACTGAAAAATAATATTATCAGGGGAAATTCTTTACGTTAAATACTTACAATGTGAAGAACCCTATGTATAAAAAGTAATAAAGGGACCAGACTATGCTAATTTTATTGTACTTGTACCTTAAGGGTTTCTGGAACAGGTTGTCTAAAAAAATGTTATGTAATACCTGAGTTTTTTAGGGTTAGATAAGAATAAGATATATTTGTATTTTTTATATCACCTGCTCTTTATTTTCCGATTTAAAAAATTTGTAAGTAGGTATGTGATTAGGTCTATCCTTATAATTAACTTAACTAGAATAATAGTTATTTATGGTACTAGTGGATAAAGTAAGATATTGCCCATGAGAAAATTAACCTGCGAGGCGTTAACCAAGCAGGTTAATTTTTGAGAAGGCAATATCGGTTTACCCATGAGTGCCATACAAGGTTTTATCCAATAAATAGCTTAGAAATTCATATTTTTATTAAAAATTTTAATGACATTTACAAGAAAATAATTTGACAAGTGACAGTTGAGTGGTTAAAATAAATAATTATCCACTCAATAAAGTAAAAGCCACGCGGGGGTATTATTGAGTTTATCTATTTAAAATAAAGCTGTGATTGTCTCATTATCTGTATGTATTGGATAAAAGTATTTTTTTTTGAGTTAATAGGAGAATTTGTTCCACTATTACGGATTTTTTTAAATGTTTATCGCCACATAAATTTCTTATTTTTGGAGACATTCTTTTCAATTTAAACCCTCCGTTAAATAGGTGGAAAAAATAACGTTATTAACCACGTGGGGTTTATTAAACCCCAATATAAAATACACAGAAAAAATAACAAACACCAAATTTTGATCATTTTTGCTACAATCTTTAATCCTCCCCCAATCCTAACCTCCTAAGCACCCAGCGCGATATCTCTAGTCAGAAGTTTCCCCCGACCACCCTGCTCTCTTAAAATTCCTAGTTTTCTTTCAGAAAGTTGTAGATATTTTTAAAAATTAAAAGAATATATATTTAATTCTAACTTATCTTAAAAAAGTCCATAGTTTTATAAAAAAAAACAAAGAATTTGGCATATTTTGTATACCTATTAAAGGGGTTTTTAAATGTTATAACCGATTGTTTTTTTTTTAATAGATAGCTGTGAAAGTAACTAAAATTTGAATTATAATTCTGACCACTTTAGTTTTTGCTACAATCCTTAATCCTCCCCCAATTCTAACCTCCCAAGCACCCAGCGCGATATCTCTAGTCAGACGTTTCCCCCGACCCCCTGCTCTCTTAAAATCCCTAGTTTTCTTCCAGAGAGCTGGCTGGCTCCGGGTAATCTGGCCCGCGCACTTAATTGTGTCTGCGCATGGCGAAGCTGAATGATTTTCCTCGTTTTCCAGGCGTTTCTTATATTTTCCTAACGGTGGAAATTAAAGAGAAAGGCGGCTGCTAAGGCATTGCGCACTATGGGCAGATTAAATTTATTCGGCAGAAAATATTTCAAATACATATTTTTTCTTTCACAGTTCCTTGAAAAAAAAAATGGATTTAATACACTGAATATAGGGTAATTATATTAATACGAGTTTATTTATTGTTTTTTTTTTTAAGTTGGTACTAACAAAATAATTTCTTTTTTCTGTTCAAATGTAAAACATTAAATGTTTTTGTTCTAATTTGGCTTTTCTTAAAAATAAGGCAGATTTTGATTAAAAAGAAAAGAAAAAACACAAATAAATAAAAAACAGTATTAAGAACCGGGGAAAATGTATTCAGACTGGTCTACTGTCATGTTTTATGCATAGGAAACACTACAGTAATCCATCAAAACATTTATTAAAAACAACTGAATACATTTTTCCATATCTTGATCATTAGACGTATTAGCGTATTAGTCATTAGGGGTGTGTTCTGTGGTATTAGTTTTTTAGAAAAATCCTCGCTAGCAGGTCGCGTTTTAAAGGAAACATGACATGATAACTACTTTGTAACTTGAAATTTGAAAGTAGAGAAAAAATATACATATCGTCGTGTTACTTTCTCAACCTCGAAAATATCGATTTTCGGTTACTTCCTCCCAATAATTATTGATTGTAATCAACTCTGTACCAAAAATCGATTGCTTGGAGATACGACGCTGAAAGAGTAATACGAAAATATGATCCTAATTTTTAGAAAATAGATAACTAAAGATACGATCTTTCCTTGTTCTTTCGTCCTAAGTTATAAATATAAATCGTTACGGTTTGGACTCTTTCAATTTAAGTGTACAAGGGACTTTTTCGAGGTATTGATTGTTTTACGTTCTATTCGCCAAAAAGTGCAATAATCTTCAAAAATTTTAAAGAAATAGTATAAAGTACAAATGAAAGAATATCTGGTGAAAAGCCAGATATTTTTTACCTACTCAAAATTACCCAAAAAATGTCTAAACTTTAAGAATGGTAAAGACAATAAACCAGCACAAAAAAACTTTCTTAATATCCAAGTTTGTTTATTTTACTTACAGGTAAGAAAATTAATCTTAAATACGGACCATCGTGCGTTCAGAAGTGGGACGTGAGGGGGCAGTTGCAGCGACGTTTGCGATTGAATGAAAGGGTGGAGGTGGACCGCCTTCTGAGCAAGGAAAAGCTGGAAAAGTCGTCAAGATGGCAGTGAAAAAATAGAGAGTAGGGAAACAAAAGACGACCAATGTTGCAAATGCACTGACAGAACGGATATAAGGGAAAATGTGTCTGGCATTTGATTCTTGTTTCTTTGTTTCTTATTGATTATTCTATATCAAGTAATCTTTTATTTCTTTCTTGACTATTCTCATAACACAGCCACGCAAAAAAAGTCAAGAATTGTTTCGGAGGCCATTGTATTCATACGTATTTTAAGGCGCTAAATCCGAATTTGAGGTCAAAAAAGGCACCTTACTGATTAGTTTTAAAGATAACGTCAAAAACCCTTATTTTTATATACATACTCAAAAATAACGCTTTTTACGTTTCCAAACCCAATCGGATGAGGTGCTATTTTGACTTCAAATTCGGATTCAGCGCCTCAAAATACATATGAATACAATCTTCTCCAAAACAATTCTTACGTTAGGCATTTTTTAAGAGTTTTTGACGCGGCCCTCCCTATCTAAGACTTCTTAAGGTCTTCTCTTTTCCTCCTTTTCCTTAGGTAATATTTTGTTGTGGCTGGGACAGCTCGGGGTTGGCAAAAAGGGCCATAATGGCCTAGTTGCCTGGCTTGTAGCCTCCCCACCCTTACTACTACTACTACTAGGTAATATTTTACATATCTTGACTTAGGATATGATATATTTCGGAGTATGTTAAAAAGTATACCTATATATTAGTCCACTTTAAATTATACAAAAATATTTATTATACAATTCAAATTAAATAAATAAAAAATTAAAAAAGTACAGTGTAGTGGAAAAATCCGGTAATTTTTATTATTAAAATTCGCCATAGGAATATAAACGCTAGAAAATAAAGTGTAGTGATACCATGTGATTTTTTATTTTATTCTGACTGTGTAATTTTTTGAAATTATAAAAAAAATCCACAACAATGAAAAACAGCGTGAAGAAATATTTTATTATTATCCAAAATTTAAATAATTATTATGTTAATTGTTTTTAATTTACACTATATATATTATTATTTTACCATCAAAAACAGAATTTAATAAAATAAATACCAATAATTATATGTGTTTTATTAGCTATTTGTTAATTAATATGAAACCAATAAATACGGATACATTATTTAAAGACCGCAACTTTCACAAGAGGATTAACTCCATTGACTCGATTTTTCAGGAGGAACAAAAATTATTTATTTTTTACGTACTGACATTTTGAGTTTGGTGTCAAACTTATATGCAGAGCGGTTTAAAAGTTAACTTGTGAACTAGTAGAGATATCGACTTCAAATTTAAAATACCTAAGACAACGTAACCTATCTTTTTAAATATATATGATATTTGTAGCTTTTAAAATGTGGGTAGTTGCCATAGAGGGGATTTTTAAAAAAAAAATATTTAAAAGAGTGTCGTATGATCCATTAATTTTTAGCCATTTTTTGAAGGTTTAAAATAAGGTTTAAAATAAGATAAACTTAAGACGATATTATCTCTCCAAAAATGTTTTTATTATTATTACATAAATAATAGCGACATGTTTCTGCCCTTTTAACATAGGACCATCTTCAGGCTAATAATTAAAATTAAAAACAAACAAACAACAACAATTACATTACACGTATACAAGTCATACTGTTTACTTAAGTTTATTTAAAAACTACCTCCAATATGAGCAAGGATCACCAAAAATATAATTTTTTAAAATAAGAGTTTCCGTCAATTTTTTTTTAATAAACAATTAATAATTAATTAATAATTATAATTATTGATAAATGATTAATTTTATGATGCAAAAACGTTAATTATACTGTTAAACTAATTTAAAATTATATAATTTTTTTTTTTTAAATCGAATTTTTAACCAAAAAAAATTAAAATATCAACACCTTAAAAAAATATAAAAAAATTAAAAAATATATGATGGAATAGAGAAATTATTTTTCTTTGAAATGATTTGTCACACAACTACCCTAGCCATTTAAAAAATGCCCCCTACGCACCGTGACCACATTTAGTGATAGTTTAAGTCAACTGTCTTATTTACGTGTTCCAGTTGAAATCTCAACTCTTTCAAAAGTTAGGAGTGGGGGTGACTTTTGGACCGCACTGTATAAGCGCAATATGAGAAAAGTAAAAATAAATATGCAACTCAGGCACCCGCCATGGAAAAAAATATTTTTTATGATTAGGAGGTTCTGTAGAGTTTTAGGTCGCTAAAACAAAATCTTATGTTAAAACTATAAAAATTAAAATAGCAGATACAATTTGTCGGATGTAATTTCAAAAATTATAACTATTTTCAATAACTCGCTTATTTAAAATCGTGTAAAAATAACTTAGGTACAGCTTATTTAAGTATCTTTTAAAATGACCCTTTCATTATTATTTTTTTGATAGGTCTAGTAGTTTGAAAGCAATAGCAGCCTAATGCTTTTAGAGTGAAAAATAGGTATTCGTTTACTATTGATTTCATACAAAATCCGCACATCTCCAAAAATGGCGTTAACCCCTTATGAAGGTTTCGCTATTTATTTGTTTATTTTGTGGCATTTCCAATCAAATATCCACACACCAGATGCATGTCCGCGGACAAAATATATGTGCATATTTAATTTTTAACAATAGCCTTTTTATAAAAATAAAAATACACTGAGAAAAATCCATTATAATTTCACACATAATTCACAGTAAACTGTAAAATTTCCTATGATTTAAAATATTTTGAAAGGTAACACAAAAATTACATATTTTGTGAATTCATATATCATAATATCATCTTAGGTTAAATTTAAGTTTGGGCCATAGGTAACCCCAAAAATTTAGAAAATAATCATCAGTGGCAAATACAGAAATTTTCAAGGTGGGGGCAGACATTAAAATGCAAAAAAAAATATGCACCTGCACTTTTACTATATAAATCGTACCTAAGTAAAAAATTCAAATTGGAGGATGGGCCCCCTAGGCACTTAATAACGTCCAAAAATGCATATTTAAGATAAAATTTTGATTTCTTTGTTAGGAAATATCATCACATTCTACTGATGACATCAAAATTTCAAAGCTAAAATACCTATACTTTCATTTCAGCTGATATCAACAAAAAGACCGTTAGATAGATAATTTTAACAACTCTATTAACATTTTAAATATTAGCTACCTTCCAAAGGCGCCCTTTGCCACATAGTATTATTTTAAATTCTATAAACAATTTACCTCTAAACATAGTTTATTTTATACAATATGCCTCTTTCAATTTGTTGATTGATTTCGCCGTTTAAGGGTTAAAAAGATGGTATCTCTTTATAAAACATGCTTAAATTTAAAATTACTTTATTTTAAACAGTTTAGTTTAACACCCTGTAGATATATTTCGATTAAAAAAATAGATTTTTATGATCAACAGTATCCTTTAAAATCCTTTAAAAGTGTATCACCACACCTGGACACTTCCCCGTGTTTTACCCTTCCCGAATAACAAAAATTAAAAATTCAAAAAACTGACCATCAAAAATAAATTCTAAAAAACTGGTATACGTTCCCATGACCTTTCGGCGTCCAAGATGACCCATACAGGGACACCCATGACACTCGTCTTTAAGGGATGGCATTTAGACCCTTTTCATCGAAACTCGTTTTTTATTATTACTGTATTGTAGTGGACAGTGGGTATTTTTATACTTACATTTGTCAGTGTATGCATTTAAAAAAAGGACATGATAAGTATCTGATAACTTTGTTCTATAGCCAAAATACAAAATTTATAACTCGAGCTATAATGACATCAGCCGTGCACGACCCAGTATATTAAAAAAATGTATATTAAAAAAAAATCTACCGGTTAGTTTTTTTTTTAAATCATTTTTTTTAATTTAATCTAAAAATGGAAAAAACTGAAAATTAAAAAAAAAAAATTACATAAAGGACTTTTGGAATGAAATTAAGTAGTTGTTTTTACAAAATATTCTACGTTGCATCCGAGAATGTTAATAGAATTGTTCTATAACTCGGCATTTTTGAAAAAAAATGAGGTCAAATTTGAGAAAGTTTTGATTTTTTGACAGTTTTGACTTTTTTACTGCTTTATATCTTGGAAGGGACAGGCGGAAATAAAAAAAACATTTTTTAAATTAAAAAAAAATAAATAATTATTTTTTATTATTTTTTGAAAAAAAAATTAATTTTTTTTTTCGTTTTTGGTCTTAATGAACTTAGGCACCTAGAGGTAAAAGTATTATTTTGTTGACAGCAGTATATTAAATATAAATTTTGTAATTAAATAGTTTTTTTTAATTGTAAAATCAACGTTGGTTGTTTTGCTTGGCAGTCGGGTAAATAGTAACGATTTCGTAGGTTAAAAACTTTTTTTAAGGCAACATTTAATGCTGATTTGGAATATGAATTCAGAATTTTAATTCCGCTTGTTGTTTCCAATATATAAAGCAGTAAAAAGGGTCAAAACTTACCAAAGAACCAAATCTTTATCAAACTTCACCTCATTTTTTTCAAAAATGCCGAGTTATAGAATAATTCTATTAACAGATTCGGATTCAACGTAGAATATTTTATAAGAACAACTATTTAATTTCATTCTGAAAGTCCTCTATGTAAAATGGTTTTTTTTTTAATTTTCAATTTTTTCCATTTTTAGATAAAATTAAAAAAATTGAATTAAAAAAAAACTAACCGATAGATTTGTTTTTTTAATTTACATTTTTTTAATAGAAAACGATAAGGAATCATATAACAGGGTCAGTTGTTGTAGACAATTTTTTTTTTAATTTTGCGTTTCACTAACTGTGACGAGTTGATTTTTCAGTATTGAACAGGTATAAACTTTTTCTGTTTTTGCGACTCTTATAGCTCATAATCACTCGCATTTTGCCTATCGCTTAACGTTTTCCGTGCGAATGTGAAGAATGTTGCTTTAAAGTTTAATTTTCTACAAAATTTTGTGTTTAGGTTATTTTTTACCGTGTTAAAATTGTGGCTTGGTTACTTCTAGTGAAAAAGAGAAGAAATTACTATAAAATATCCCGATTACGTTTTTTTAAAAGACACTTTTTAAGTTTTCCTTTTATTTTTCACCTTCTCATTAAGTAAATCAACGTAAATTTGCCGGCTTTTTGGATTAGACGGCACTATTTCATTTCACCCCCTTTAAAAAGCAGCTGCACATTGTAGCTAGAAAGCAAACCGTGTTCAACTAACCACCCCCAAGAAGCTATTTTCTAACAGATGTCGCTACCGATCACAAAACATTAATTCAGCAATTTGTATATAGATAGCGCCACTATACTTGAGGTTTTATATTTTAAAGGGGCTGTTATGAGGTCATATTAGGGTTCAACTTTCCTATTATATGCGATTGTGTTTTGTTCAATAGGATTTTGATTTCGATTACACCAGTTTAAAATAATTTAATTTTATAATAAGAAATTAAAATTGTATACTATACCAGAGCGTTTTTTAAGAAAATGTACCAAGAGTGCCAAAAATTGCATAACTTGTTAATAATTTAATATAAAAAAGTTTTTTGCGAACAATTAGCTAGTATAATAAGTCACTCTCATTCCAATTTTGAAGTGATTATCTTTATTTGTTAAAAAATTACAGCGAACTAGTAGTTCTGGGTACTGGGTCCACGTTTTTTGCTATATTTTAACAAATATAGATTATCACTTTAAATTTGAAATCAGAGTACCTTATTATATATTCTTATTGTTCGCAAAAGCAAGTTTCTTTTATAAAAAGTCGTTTTTTTTTCCTCTAAGTAGTCAAAAAAAAAAAAATACAAAATATGTGAAATTTTTGCGTTTGTAGCATATGCTACGATCTGAAATATCTCCGCTTGTAAATAGGATAAACATTTAAAACAAAAAACCCTTTTCTGCAAAATACAATAGGCTACATTTTTTGTTTAAAATGTTTTTTTAATTATTTTTCAAAATGGTCTCAAATTTACAGTTAAAAATCGTAAATAGCGGAAATTTTGAGTTTTTTTCATTGTGTTCTTAAAAGCAAGATTAAAATCAATATATAATACATAAAGAACAAGAAAAATAATTTAAATATTTAAAATAATGATAATATTATTTATCTTTATTTAAAGAAAATAATATTCAATCTGAATAATTTTATTTTTGTTGGGGTCGTAGGAAAAATAGTGTAAATAACTTATCAGAAAGTATGTTTGGAACGTTTCAATTCATGTCGGGGTCGTAGGAAAAATAGTGTAAATAACTTGTCAGAAAGTATGTTTCCCGCATTCAGTTCATGTGAATTAAGTCGCTTTTCGTACACGTTATATAGTATACTATTATTTTTTATATCTTAAGGCAATGGACAACTAGAATTATGAAACAAAAGACGTCTACCCTATCTCTATCTCATTTGTGCTACACTTTCCAGCCAACCAAATAAATACTGTATTTGTTTTTCATACAACAAATACAGTATTTATTTGGTTGGCCGGAAAGTGTAGCAGTGACCGGCATAACGAACATAGCTAATGTGAATCTGTAGAATAAGATAATTCTACTAAAATTTAGATGGCGCCAGTAATTTCTTTAATATAGTTACACTTTTCGCCCGGCCAAGTGAATATTGTATTTGTTCAACAAAGAACAAATACAGAATTTGTTTGGTTGGGTGGAAGTGGGAGTGTATGTATGTATTCTATCCTTTTTGGGTAGAACTTTTGTCCCTGTCTAATCTAACGGGAGAAATCTCCATTCATCTTACAATTCAGAAACAAGCAAAAGACTAAGCTAAGAGCTGCCATGATGGGTAATATTTTAAATTAACCACCGAAACTGAAAATAAATGAAAATAAATAGCTCAACATTTAATAGAAAATTATAAATGACGCCATATTTCTAAAGTAAAATTTTAACGCCGACTAGTGATCTTGATGAATTTCATTTTGTTTATCAGCCATTTACAGTTAAAATATATACTCCTTTTAAATTTAGATATTATTTTATAAAATAATATCTAAATTAGGATCTAGTAGGAATATAATTTATACCATAATTGACCAATAGAAATTAAGAATTTGCTTAGTTACTTTTCTATCACAGAGATGATAAAAACCTCATAAAAACAACGATTTTAATAACGGGTGTTTCCACCCGTAAAAAGATTTTATACCTATTTAGTTGTCATTAAGTGTTTTCTACATTTTCTACAGGGCCGTAACCAGAAAAAAATCTAGGGGGGCTCGGCCCCCAGGGTGGCACCCTCAAAAAAAGACCTTTGTCCCTGACGGTTTTAACCAAAACTTGGCACAACTACACAAAAAAAAATTGACGCCCAAAAGAATACCTTCATAAAAAGCTTTGTCCCTGACAGTTTCTACTTAACTTGGCGCCCCTATAAAAAAGTGGCGCCCCAAAAATTACCTTCAAGAAAAAAGCTTTGTCCATGACGGTTTCTACCAAACTTGGGCGCCCCTTCAACCTTAAAAAATAAATTGGGCCCCAAAAAAGCTTTTTCCCTGACGATTTCTACCAGACTTGTCACCCCTGCAATGGAAAATTATAAAATTGGCGCCCAAAGGTAGGTGACTTAAAAAGTACCAGCGAAAACGCCAGGGGGGGGGCTTAAACCAAAGCCAGGGGGGTCTTAACCCCCCCTTCCTCCCCCCTAGTTACTGGTTTTCTACGATATTTCTTTGAATATTAATTAATATAAATAAGTAAAAATCGTTGGAGAAATGTTGAAAACGAGAAAATATCTCGCGCCGCAAGTGGCTCGTTTTCTAAACTTGTACTCGTGCGCTTAAAACGTATGTTATTAAACTAGTACTTTAATATACTATTATGTACGGCGACTTCGCCATAATTGTAAATTTCTGGGTATTGGAACACGGTTTTATGTGGGTTTAAATCAAAAGGTCTGTCACCTCATTTTTTTAGAATATGATTCAGGGGCACCTTATATTAGCATTTTAAGACTAAAACAAAAATAATAGTTAGGGTGGTTTTCGAGAAAATTGATTTTTATTAAAACGAATTTTGTAGTTTTATCTTTTTCATCGTATTTATGGTTAATTTTTCTAAACTATTTTGCGTTTTTTTCTTTTGTTCTTAGAACATTTAAAATCAAAGTGAGCAAGCATATAGAATTGAGTAATCAAGTCTGATGTTGTTATTACCTATCGAAAAATCAAAATTTTTATTAATTTGCAAAAATTTCATTAAAAAAATGCCCCGAGCATAGAGCCACTACGGTCTGTTTTTTCAAGCAAGATAGTAAATTAAAAATGGCACATTAAATATTTTTACGACAGGTTTGAATAGTATATGTTTGTGTATAGAATATAGTTATGTTTTATAAAATAAACTACGCAGTATATTCGCACATCTTATATTCGAATCTGTTTTAAAAATATTCACTGTGCGATTTTTCATTTACTATATTGCTTGAAAAAACAGACCATATTATCAGAGTCAACTTTCACTGTTTAAATATTGTGTTCTTGATGCTTAGAACCATTTTGCAGTAATTTTCTGATATAGGATTAGTTAAAAAATAGTACTTATTTTATACACTTTCTCTTCAATAAAAATTTATACTATTATGTATTTACTTTTTTACTTTCTCATAAAATAAAGTGTTAAAATAAAATAAATAATAAGATAAAAAAAAATCATTTTTTTTTTGCTTAATTCATCTTATTTTTTAAATTATGGCGAAGGCGCGTCTACATATAATGATTTCAATAAGCTTTGAAAATAATGTTAATTAAATAAATTTAACATTCTTATGATAAATTTTTATATTGATATAATTAAACTTTCTTTGTTACAATAAAAAATATTTTAAGATGATTAGTTTAATTGATTTTATAAAAGCGCGCGATTTTACTTTGTAGATATTTCTAACCTCGAATAGGAGTAAAACCATAGGTAAAAAAACTGGCAGATATCATTTGATAACTTTTTTAAATCTAGCTTGCGCGCGAAATTTTTATGAACGAACCTTTGATTTACATATTTTACTCGATTTTAGTGAAAAGTATTTAAAATATTAAGCTTTTATTCTCCTAATATATCAGGAAAAACCTTTAAACTTTTATTAAAATGTTCGAAAAAAAAGCATGTAAAATAAAACATGCAGTTTTAATTTCTAAAGTTTCCGGCGCACAGGAAAGCGAAATAGGCAAACTTTTCTTGCTGAAAACAATTTTAAAACTATCTCTTTTTCATAATATCGCACTCCTGAGTATTTTATTTGCTGGACCACTTTCGTCCTGTTGATTAAACAACGCTTTTATTAAATTCTTGCTTAATTTTATTACTTTTCTAGTTATTTTATACAGTGTCTAGAGTCTAATCCCCACTTCTAACTTTCGAACTGCTTAATATATCATAATAAAAATAAATAAAATACTTAATATGATAGTTTCTAGACGAAAAAAACCGTCAAAATTAGTTCCACAGTGCTATCTCTTTCTAACAGTTTTTAACAGTTTAGCCAACGTAAGAAAGACAAAGTAATCAAAGGACAATATATACTCAAATATGAAAGGATAAGTATATGGTATGAATAAAAGAATATATTCTTTTCGTTATATACAAATCACCATATTCTTGATTTAAGACAATACACTGATAGAAATGTTGTTGTAATATAGGCGCCAACCATATTTTGTAATATGTTATAACATAAATATGTTATACGATACAATTATCAGCTGTAGAGTTAAGAGTTAAACTACATTAAATTGTAATAAATACAACAACAAATGTTATCTTATGTCATAGTACTATACTATAGTACAATTTGTGGTTGGCGCTTATATAACACTACATATGTTGTATTAATAACGCTATGATTCTAACAGTGTTTTTTTCTGTGTGTAGAGTAACATTATTTGTAGACAGTCCCTTACCACTTTAATACTAGTCCATTATTTTATAAAAGCTTACAATTCTAGAAAATACAATACCCACCCAAAGATAGTTTAAAAACAAAAGCCCAGAAAATAGCAAAGAACGTACTAGATAATAAATATAGTCCAAATAGACGCTTAAACGAACAAAAGGTTCTGCTTATATGATAAATTATCCTACAGAAAATGCTTACAAGTAATATTTCCAGAGAAATTTTCTTCTTTATGATGAATTTATGAATTTATTAGTTGTAGGAATGAGATAAATACGTGTTATTCCCTAAATATTCTTATCTTAACCCTTACTTGCATCGTGTTTTCATTTGGGGACATAACTTTTTAAGGTACAGGTGGTGACACCCATTAACGATAACATTTTAGGATTTAGAATGTCACGAAATGTTACGAAAACGTAATAAAAGTGGATGTTAAAAAAGTTCTCTCTGGGGGTCTATTCTGGTTTCGAGCGGATTTTTTCCGCTCGATAATTCGCGTGAAGGTCACCGAATCTCACCGAAATTGAGTGGATGTTCGCTTGGTCCAGACCAGGCGAACACTCACATCCACCGTAAATCATCCGCAAACGAGTTGTTTTGGATGTCAAATGTCATACTTTCATTAATTTTATTCACGGATTATTTTTGTTTTGAATTTTTTGAACTGTGTTGGTATTTAGTTTGGATTTGTTTAGTTTTTGCTGTTTACAGTTTTATTGATAATAATTATGGATTTAGACGAAGTTTTGGAGGCGATCGTGGTTTTGGGAGACTTTAAATAACCCCGTCTTTAAATCCGGGTATTTGTTTAATATATCCATTAACTCATTTTTTTGAAGGCGGGTGATGTTTTCCCGTTTTTTTTCCATTTTTATTTACTTTTGTGTGAGAAAATAACAATAAACATATAGGTTAGGAACAAAACAACTGATATGTAATGCGCCGACGCGTGTCACATAATATGATTGAACATAGTTTGTATAAAAACTTGACAACGTTGTAAATATGAGAATAGCAATATCTGCACACGTGTGATGTGAGAGATCACTCCGACCGAAAGTTATCCACTTCACGCGTTTATTTCCGCACGAAACCAGAATAGACCCCCTGTATGGCTGTCTGTTTATCTATTTTTCATGTAATTCTTATAACTTTTGAAAACACTGTCCTATAAAAAAATCTCAATATAAGTTCTTTGTAGATTACGTGACGTGAAATATCGTTAATATCGAGGTGGGACAAGGGGAACAAAGGAAGTAAAAAAATATATTTTTGAAAATACCGAGTTTTATTTATGTCCACCACAAATATTAAGATTAATCATCATTCAATGAAAACGAAACTTTGACGATTTATATAACTTTACATTTTCTAAATAAAAAAATATTGCAAGAGGATTATCTCGGAACGATACAGAAATTAGATGACGAGAGGGTTGTTTCGTTTTTGATTGAGTATAATGGTGAGAAATGTTTGTGTTTTTAGAAAATAAAGCGAGGTGGCGGGGATGCACAGAGGGTTGAGAAATAAGAGCAATAAGAAATAGCTGTCTATGCAGGGGCTCTAGATGGATTTCAGAATGTCGTGTCTAAAGAAACACGCCATCAATTAAAATGGTACAGTGATAGATATATATGAATGTAAATTATTATTGTTGAATATTTTTTTTACTTTGGAACAATCAGGTAAGGGAAAAACAAAAAAATAGTTGGTGCTATTTTTCTGTTCCGAATCTTAGAGAAACGTAAAATTTGACAGGGAATCCATGAAAAATAGATTAGGTATTTGACGTTTAAGTGTGTGCCCTGTTTTCCCCTACAGGGAGATATTAAAACCAAACTAAATAAGGTTTTTAAGGAATTTCTCAGGGGGTATTCATTGTTTTTCTCTAGTCTCTTAAATAAGGGTAGTTTACTAATGAAAAAAAAAAATGGAAAATTCTAAAATAAAGTTTCTACGTGCTTACGCGTTGTGAACAGTATACAGGGTGACTTTTATTTATGTCCACCCCGAAAATTAGGATTAATATCATTCGATAAAAACGAAACTGATATAATTTTACATTGGCTATAAAATGGCGGATTTATTTTTTTTGTTGACTTTCGGTTTCGCCGGAAGTGGCATAAATATGTTTGGTTTCTAATGGAACACCCTGTACTTTTTTATATTTTTAAATTCAGCCGAAAATTGTATTTATAAAAAAACTTTTTTTATTACCTCATTTTCGTTTTTATCGTATAAAAACGAGACACACATAATTTACCTACTTTTTACTTACTTAATCTTTAAAGTACATCATAAATTTGACATAAGAAAAATAGCGGAAAAATAATTTATAAATAAAGTATACATGGACATTAAAAAATAGGAGTTCATGATAAAGACCGTTTTTTAGCTCTAATTCGCTGTCACGGATCAAATTTTTATTTTAATATTAGTTTTATACCGGGTGACACAAGAAGTATTGCCTACGAATCATCTCCTTAACTATAAAAGATAACTTTTTAAAATTTACAGAGCTTGTATGAACAGTAAATACCCCCATTTTTGCATTGTCATTATAAAAAATATCACTTCCAGTCTAAGCGGAAGTAATACCAACTTTTAATTTTTAAATGGAACCCTATATATTTGCTTACATTTTAATTTCGCTAGGTTGGGGGTGGTTTCAAGGGGGTGGGTAATTAAGGGGTGCTTTTGGATACGTGAATAAAAACTGGCTCCCATTTAACGATGTTTTTTGAAAAAAAATCTATCTTTTCAAAACACAGAGATATAGCTTGACAAGAACCTGGTGGGACACCCGCGGTATTTGCTAACATGGCTTGTCAACTGAATTCAAAGCCCAAAATTTGATCCACCTTGTCGCATTTGGTAGCATTATACTAAAAAATTGAGATAATTGCTCCCCATATTATATTATGCACAAGAACAGAAAAGCTTTATATTGGCAGTGTAGGATTTTATTTTCTTTTTATCGGTTTTACAAGCTTCTTAGTAAAAGCAATTCTGTATCCCCTACACACATTTCGTGCATACTTTGGTCGGTGTAAAGTATGAGAGAAAGACATTTTAAGTTAAAACATAGTCGTATTAGGGGGTATTTAAAACCTAGACTTTGCGGAATTAGACAACTTCTCTCCTGCTAATCCTACTTACATACCATATAAGAATGGATTAACATAAACAAACGCTAGATTTACGGGAAAATAAGACTTAATTAACACTATTACTTAATACAAAAAAAAATAAGTAAAAATGGCATAGTTACACTTGATTTATTTTCTGTCTTTAAGTTTTTAAGTTTTAATTACAAATTTCAACTTTTTTACGGCCACCGAGTTTTGTATATTTTCTTATATATGTAATTATGCCTCCTGGATGCGAGATTTCTAAAGATACTAGACTTTTAAATGGCAGTTAAGTTTTTCGATTGAGTAGGTTTTTAGAAGCCGAGGGCCAGCCGATGGGGTCGGCCCGAGGGTAATAAACCTAGGAAATCGAAATTTAACTTTTTGTCCATGTATTATACAATATTTTTTATTCGATTGTTACTAATTATAATTAATTATTAAAATATACTTAATTTTAAAAAGTATTGCTTTTTACTGTCTTATTACTTATCTAATTATCCATAACAAATTGATATCCAATTAAATCGCTAAAAAACAATTGAATCATTTCTTTTGCGTGCGGTTTCATCTTCAAATTAAAAAAGCTATAACTTGGTGATTAATTTCTGTTATAATGTGTCTGTTATGAAAATAGTGATACTTCTGAACCGTTCTATAAATATTATAAATATTGAAATTGATTTTACAATTGAAATTTTGTTTTTTTAATTTATTTTAGTGGATGAATACAGACTAATCAGTTAACATATATTTTGAGGTTATATTATAGAAGAAATTTTTATTTTGTATGAAATGATTATAATAACTGTATCTGGTCAAAAAGAAAAGTTAGTTCAAGACCAAAAGTGACCTATAGGTCATACATCTTTATAAATAATACAGTAAAGGTAAAGAATCTTTTTTTAAAAAAGCTTAAAAATAACAAGTTTTAGTTAGTGGGCGAAAAAAACTTTCAAGTTCAACTTTTCGCCCGTAAAACATGAACAAAAAGTGTCTCTTTTAGAATCAATCGAATAAAAATGTTGTTGTAGTATAGGCGCCAACCATACTTTGTTATATGTTATAACATAAATGTGTTATACGATACAACAACCAGTTGTAGAATTAAGATGTAAAGAATATAAAATTGTAATAAATACAAATGTTATCTGATGTCATAGTTAGTACTATACTAAGGTTGGCGCATACATAACAACATGTAACAGTTGTTGTATTAATAACTGTAATAATTTTTTCATTGTTGGACCTTACTTTTTCATGCTACATGCCTTACTTAATCTTTTTAAAAATAAATAACAAAAGTAACATTATCGGTGAATACTAAAAAAATAAATAATTGACCACAAATTGACGGAAGGATATTTTCAATTTTAACGCTTCATCGATATACCTGCCATGAAATCAATAAATACTCAACAATCGATCAAGTTGTAGATGCATTGACCAAAAAAATTCAACAAAAATTCGTTTTAATATTTTTTGTTTGGGTATCTATACCATATGGTAATTCTTTAGTTACCTACTGGACATGTTATGTGGACAATGAAGTATCCTTTTTTTTGGCTATTTATTATAATGGGGGTATTAGAATAAAAAGTGTTGCATGTCAAATTTTGTTTTTATGCTTTTTGTTTTGGAAAGTTCGTTATTAAATAGAATACACCACTTTCGATTTTTTTAACCTTTTCGTTTTGTTACAAATAAAAAGCGTGTTTAAAAAAAACTAAAAAAAATTGTCTCTTAGGAAACGTTTAAGTATTACGTAACGCTCCTAGGGGGGTGGGGGGAGTCATTTTGGAGTGTTACGCCCATGTTAATGGTATAGGAAAATAGCGTCACAGGGAGGGAGGGGGGTGGGGGTCAAAAATAGTACAATCTACCAAACTTCCCTATTGTATTTTTTGGATTTTCTTTTTCATCTGAGACAAATCTAAAATGAGTAAAAACGTAAAGCTAGATTGGAAGTTCTGACAAATTAAGGCTAAGACGTTTTGAGACGCCTTAATCTTAATTCTAAGATAAATTAGCAACGAAAATGCTTTCATTAATCAAGATCAAGTTATCCGGTCCTATCTAAGTCGTTTCATTTAAAATTTTCAACCGCCGATGTACGCCCACAGCGGTTACTTATTGTGTGACTTGGGGGGTAAGTATTTATTGGGGGTGGGTGTCTAATTGACAGTGTAAGGGGTGTAACTAAGACGAAAAGATGAGGTAGATTAGGGCAAAGTTTTTTTTTAATCAACATTTACCGTTGTTAAATTACAATACAGAGAAATATAGTATATATTTTTACATACAGGGTGATCAATAACTGATATGCCAAAATTTAAGAGGTGATTTTGCATCCAAAAATATCAAAAAAAGTTAAACTACGGCCCTTTAAAATCGTAATAAAAATAAGGTTTTTAATTAATAACTCTGGTACCCTTTAAGCTAGAGCGACGAGCTTTTGAATGTATACTAGTATTTATAAGGGCAATAAGTTTATCTCAATTTATTTTTTTCAATTTATTTAATTTTAAAAAGTCCAAACTTTTTTATGTACATTTTTTGGATTTTTTGTAATAAACGCAGATTCCTTCAGTAAAAATACATAAAAAATGTCATATAGTGTAACACTGTAGGAGCAACCGTTTAAAAAAAATGCATTTAAGAGGAAATAACATTTTGTGTCACTAAAAATGTTACTTTTTAAAAGGCTATAACTTCTTTAATATTAAATCTAGGTGTGTTGGTGAAGAATACTTTTTTGCTTAGTTTTAAATAAAGAATCGCCCTGCAGTATTAAAATTGTATATAAAATAAAAATTAAAAAAAGATTATTTTTAAATTTTGAAGGTAGAAAGACCCCGCTGGGATAATAAAATAAATATAAAATATTAAAAAATATTTATTGGTTTCAAGTAAAGTATTGCCTTCTCTGCGTGTAGTATGAATCAATCGAAATAGCAATTAAACATTATTCTTAAAAAATAAACTAATTGTCGAATAAATAATAAACTACGAAAAATATATACAGCAGGTAATTAGTATAAGTGAACCAATTAAAATAATAATAGTCTAAAAATATTTATGTATACATACTAAATATTAAAATACTTTTTAATACGAATTCAATAAAACAAGGATTGAAACCAAAATAATACAATGGTTATTTTAGACTTTAATTATAACATAAGCTGAAATTTTTGGTTAAATAAATTATACGTAAGTAGTTTTTAACAATATTCACTTTCGATTTCACTTTTTAAGCGTATTTATTTAAGCCCATATGGTTTAAAGTATGCCAATTAAATTAAAACAAAACAGGGAAAACATTTTTATTTTTTGCATACAAAAAAAATACACAGAAAAAAATAACATGTATTCACATATGATTTCATGACATCAAGAAAATTGTCAAAAGCACGTAAACTATTAATCTAACACATGATACGCGGTGTGGTTATGCGAATTAAAATCAAAAGTTTTGTCACCGGTTTTTTAGATAATGTTTCAGGGACATGCCCTGAGTGAACTAATTTTAATTAACTCTTTCGATATCCGTAATAATAATTAAACATACACTAAAAAAATATATAAAAACAAATGAAAATCAAATTTCTCAAAAAGCATCCTAACCATTAATAGTTTTAGTCTTAAAATATTCAGCGAATGTCCATGAACGATATTCCAAAAAAAAATAATAATAATAATAAAGTGACAAACCTTTTGATTTAACTCCATAAATCCACACCGTGGATATCTAGATATTCCTTATTAAAAAGTTGAATATTTAAAAATAATTAAAATATTCAAAAAAAAATTGTACTTATGATCCATTAATATTAAGTGAAATCTTTGAATTGAAATAGAATGTAAAATAATATTCAATTGTCCATAATTTTGAGTTGAAACCTACCTATTTTAATTTGTTCTATCAATATTTAATTTGTTACTTAAAATTTATGGATGATAACACAGCCCATAAAAAGAATCTAGTATACGGGATATAAGATTATAATATTTCTATGTATTTTTGGCTGCTGAATCCAAACTTGATGTCAGAATTACCCGTTTGCCTTTAGGTTTTTTACGGCTTTTTACAAAAAAGTGGAAGAGGATTTTTTTTCTTAATTAAATTAAAGCTCCTTTAATTCCTTACAAAAAAGATCATATAGTTCCTTTTCGTATTTCAAGTACTTTCTGAGGTACAGACACTGAAAGCAAAAAATTTTGACATCATATTGGATTCTGCTGCCCAAAATACATAAATTTAGCGTATTTCGTACATTACATTTTGTTTTGTTTTTGTGAGCCTGTGTAATTATTCAAAGTACAAATTTTAAATTCAAAAACACTTGTCTTTAAAAAAATTATCATTTAAAATCGTTAGTATTAATAATATTAGTATTAATAATAGTAATCGCCCTAAAAATATGTTTCGTCCGTGTATCGTACACTATTTTTATTCGATTGTACATATCTAATCTATTAAGAAATTTGTATTTGTATTTTAAAGGTTAGAATTCAACATATCAACCAATTAACGTCGACTTTTTTTACTTTTGCGGCCTAGGTCGAAAAATTATATTTTTCGTTCAGGTTTATTATACAAAAAGTGGCGTTTTGAGATTCGATCGAATAAAAATAATATTTTTGCATAAAGTTTTTATATAATTTTTTGCGTTATCTATAAATGACGTCGCGTTATTTTTTACCTCATGTCCCTCACATAATAGTGATTATATACCAAGGTAGAGAAGACATTTTTTATAGCCGAGCGTATTAAATCCCGAGCTGCGTAGCAGCAAGGGATTTAAGAGTGCGAAGCTATAATAGTCTTCTCTACCGTAGTTTATATATTAGTTTTTTCACTACTAGCACCATTTAACTATTTTTATTCAAATAATAAAATAAATTATTAACAGAAATTATATTTCTTAAAATATTCATAAAAATCAAGTAGCTTTGAACAATGACATTTGCTCAAATAAATACTTTAAACTGACGTTTAAACAATTTAGTTTTTTTAAAAAATTTTTCATAATATTTAGCTAATTATTGATTGTATTAATTGGTAATAATTATAATTAATTATATTTAATAAATAAAAAGTCATTTAAAGCTATTTTCTTGGGTTTAATTGGTAAAAATTGCACAAAGAACTGAAACATCTAAAGTGACAGAAATCAATTGTTTATAAAATTTGCTCCTACTAGGAGACAAATAATTATTATTGCTATAGGTGAAAAAAAATTATTTCACAGTCTGTAAACATGATAAATAATGGTATGTTCTAAAGCTAGTAGTGAAAATAATATTTTTTTCAGTATATTTTTTGTATTACCTCCCACTTCTCTATTTTCGTAACGTCATTTATATATAGGCCCATAAAATTTAAGACTAAAACAAACTAAATTAAAATCGCCTATCGATCGCTCTCTTCTTTCTCTTTTCTTACCGCACACCACCCCCCGTTTCACCCTTCAGATCCAACGCCTTCTATTATTTTCTTTTCTTCTTCGTCCAACCCCTTACCTCCTTTGCCAGGAGGCTAGCGGGGGAAGGAGAGCGAAGCAGAAGAAACGAGTCGGTGCGGATATTTAAAATGCAAATGGTCTTTCTTATTGATTTTTCTTTCTGTTCTCATCTCGGGTGGCCCAGTCTCAGTGCTTCAGTAGAGTTTCCCGGGAAAACGCTTCAAAGGCTTTTCTCCGTCCTTTATTTCTTTCTTAGCGCTCTTTCCACGACTACGTTTTGCGGCTGAAACAAATTAATTTATACAGGGTTATTCAGAAATAAGTTCGAGAAATTTAAGAGGTGATTCTACGTTAAAAAATATGAAAAAAAGTTCCTTTAAAGGTTGGTCCGGAAATGAGTCCTAAGAGAGCTACGGCTCTTTAAAACTGTAATAAAAATAAAATTTTTAATTAATAACTCTTGTACCCTATAAGCTAGAGTGACGAGCGTTTGAATGTATACTAGTATAAATACGGGCAATAGTATTAGATTTAAAAAAATAATTTTAATAATAATAACGTCCTAACTTTTTTTTTGAAAAACAAATATTTATTTAATGCGTTTCATTACATTTGACAAGGCATTTTGAAAACATTTTGTATTTATTTGCTACAAAATTAATATTTTATTGAAATTTAATGCGTTTTTAACTTTTATTAAGATATTTAAATATTTTTTGAATCCGGACTTATTAAAGAATATCATAGAAAAAAAAGGACTTTTTGGAAAAATTTCTAAAAAACGATTGATCTGTCTTATCTGGGACACAGTGTATAAATATGTATTATTATAACCTACTTTTTCTTGTTTGCTTCTTTTTCTTTTACGGCGATTTAGCATGGAGTAATGTGGAGGCTCTTCCCCCGAGGAAGTTCCCCGAAGCCTCCGGGCTGGAGTCTAGTTACTAAGTACCTCTTCATTGGCTAATTATCCGGAAGGGAAAGGCCAAGAATAAAAGTACCTCTTCACCATTCTTTATTTTTTCTCATCGCTCTGTGGATACTTTATTTTTCGGTTGTCACTTTTAGGTGCTGAAACAAATAATTTTTTATTAAATATTTGAATATTTAACTATTCTATAGACAATTGCCTAGCTTTTTTTCATAATTTGTAGTAGGTCACTATCTACAGGATGATTTAATAATTACAACACTCCTTTTAAGGATTCTAAATAAAAAAAATCGAGGAAAGGTTTCTAAAAATATTCCAAAATAGACTCGTAAGGGAGCCCTTTCAAAAGGGGTTTTAAAAATTCGATTTTTATTCAATAACTAAGGAACCCTATGTGTTATTGCCTGGGCCCCTGGGAAACTTTTTACCCGGGCCCTCATTTTCCAAAACATAATTTTCCCAGGCAGGGCCGTAGCTAAGGTAGGGGTGACCGGGGCTAGTTGTCGCAGGGGTAAGTTGTCGAAGTGCTTATATCTTAAAAAGTAAAATATTTTTCTGAGCCAAACCAAGATTAACCGCTGCGTTACAACAGTTTATCATTTGTAAACTTAAATGCAATAAATTAAAAGAACATCCAGATAAACCAAAAAATGTAAAAATTTAAGAGCCCAGTAATTTTTTTGTGGTAAATATTTTTTCTTATTGTTACTGATTTAAAGCATTAAGATAAGAGAATTTTATGTATAATAATAGTTTAAGGTGTATATTATTTGTTGATATTGTCATTTAGGAGTGTTTATTCGTTAATTAGAAAGTACTTGATACATAACGTAAAATTAACCACTGGGGCTAGTTGTCGCATTTGGTTTGGGGCTAGTTGTCGCATGATCTGGAGATATGTTCATGGTATAACATTTCCTTTTTGGCATTTTTTTATTCAAAACTGTCTAAAAAAGTGAAACTTTGTCGAATAGCAAATAAATTCGTTTATTAAATTATATTAAATTAAAAAAAAAATCAAAAAAATATTATTTAATTATAAAGTTGGAAATTTTGGAACAAAAGTAAAAAGTTAGATAACAATCAGCTTGTGGAGAGGCACATGTCTTATTAGTTATTTATAATTTTTATAAATGCCTTTATATTTCTTCAAAAAAATATACTCGAAGTGCCGCCACAACGTGCCCCGTGATGGGGCACGTTGTCGCAATTTTCAAGACTTCACAAAAAAAAAATAACTCTAATACCCTATACCCTACATGCAGCTAAAATTACCATTAGGTCAATAAAAAAAAATACAAAAATAAAGGAAAAAACTGATTTTGAATGAAAAGTGCGACAATTAGCCCCGGTCACCCCTACTTATATGGTGGGGGCTGAAGTGGCGCCCCTATTTATTAACTAAGTTAGCGCCGCAGGCGAAAATTCTACGAATTATATTAATATCTGACTTTTTTTTTATTTCGTATTTTAAACTTAAGTTTTATAATTCTAAATATAAAAAAAAACCTGAGCGCGCAGGCGATTCTAAGGGAATTAAGGTCTCCTAAAATACACAATTTTTAAAGGGTGCCTTTAAACGTTATTTTTTTACCTATTGTTGGTTAAAAGTCAGCAATAGAGCTGATATGGTTACAGTATCGACTAAGTCGACTCGATTTGACTCGACTCGACTTCATTTGGTCTCATCAGCACAGTGTAATCCCAGGATACCAGATAAGTTTTGATTTTTTAATACAAAAAAAATGTTATTAAGTCAGTAAAAACAATGAAGTTTTGCATAATAACATTAAAACGAATTGTGTAAAGATAGTAGCAAGGGCAGAAATTACGTAACAGAAAATTTATAATTTTCTAAACAAAAAAGCCATCGCCTAAGATTATCATTATGCAAATCAGGCTTGACGTCGCTTGGTGCTTTTTTGACTCAATTTAATTTACATAGAATAATGCGGTATAAGAAACCACCCTCTTGATCCATATTTCTCTTTCAAAATTATTCTGGAACTATTTTTTATACATTGACAAATAACTGGGGCAAAGATAACACAATGCTTACCATTATAATATATCAGCATAGGACCAACTAGGAGAGGGGAGTTCCGGCCTCGGTGTCGTAAGTCAGAGCGCGTTCGCTTTCTAATGTCGAGGTCTAGGGTTCGAATCATGCCTAGGCCATGGATGTGTAGTGGTTGGACTTTAAATTACTGTACAATTACTTGCTGACTACGTAAAAATAGGCTATAAAAAAACTAGATCTATAGAAGAGGGGAGTTAGGGACTTCCCTAATTGGGAGGCTTGGCCCCCGGATTCAATTTAGCACCTCCCGATGATTTTAGTTTGTTCTAGAAATAGGCTTATTTTTAATTCTTTTTTATTATTAGCCACACGCTAAATTTTAAGAATAAAAAGAAATTCTAAATTTTGTGGTTATGTTACTGTCTGTCAAATTATTCAAATTATACAAAATGTGTAATGTACATGAATATATGAACCGAAGATTTTTTTTTAAAAAGATATATCTTTTGTTTTGCTATTGGTACATGCGTATGAAATTGAATCCATTCTCTAAAAAAATGAGTACCGAGCGAAAATACCTAAGTACTTCCGAGTATAGCCCTCAAAACATAACAAAATTAACTGGTCTTAAAATTATAACATTACGTAATAGTTGAATACCCCCTTAATATGTTTAACCAAAAAATTTTAAAATATAACAACAACCTGTAAAACCCGTAAATTAGAAACCTTATTTAAAGGATAAAAATATGAAATCAATACAGTTAGATTTTCCCTCTCACTCGTCATAAGTATCCCTTAAAAATTATCTTCCCCTGATTCCCCTTAATAAAACTTAAAGAAACAAATTATACAATTTCTGCGACCTATCCCTCATTTCAGCGTCTCTCGTCGAGAAAAGAAAAAAGAATCGCGACTCTCTCCTACCGTTACAGGCCGTGGCCGCCCCTCTAAAATAAAACAGGGTGTGTTTTAAAAATCCGTTGGAGGGGATAGAAGTGGCATAAAAGAGAAGAATTTTATACGAATAAGAATTCTAAAAGCCACCCCACTACATCCCTTCAATTCTTGCTTAATTCTTTGCCGACCAATTGAAATAAGGTCTGTTTCGTTCAGCTCTTTCTATCTTACGCTTAAATCGTATTCTCTCTCTACCTATAGCCAACATTTTTTACATTTTTATGCTAGTTTCGTCTTTCTCGGACGTTAGGGGTTGTTGTATGTTTCAGCTTTGTTTGTAGTGCAGTTTTTTTTACAGTTTTCAGGATTTTTCCTATTGGGTTTTGTAAGCGGACTAATAGCAAGGTGTAGGGTTGAAAATATTCGCAAATAGCTGGCGAGATATCGCGGTATTGGTAGATTTTTAATCGGTTTTTACTATCTTTTAACAAATAAGAGTTTTGTTGTTGTTTTTGGGGATGTTCTTCCTTTTATCATGTATTTTTATAGCCAATTTCGTATTGAATAGGTACACTATTCGAGGAAAAAAAATACCCAGTACCTATTTAAGCAAAGACAGATTTTTACGGCTGCAAAGGTTACAGGTACCTACTCCCAAAGTTGCCCGAAAATCGATAATATTACAGTGGATGGTGAGTTTCGGCGTAAAAGGGACTTTTATAGTTTTAGGTTAGTTAATATTAGAAATAGGATCTGTTTCGTCTATTTCTTTATATCACGCTTAACTAGTTAGGGAACGTTCAAGTATTACGTAACGCAAAATGTACCAAAATTCATACACTTCATACCTCGGTTATCGCGTTATTCAAGGCTGTAGAGATTTCATATGTTGGCTACCCCCCCCCTAACACACCCCCTATTAGTGGGGGTAGCCAAAATATGAAATCTTTATGAATTTTGGTACAATTTGCGTTACGTAAACTTGAACGTTCCCTTATCTGTTTCACCCACAGCCAATATCTTTTACATTTTTATGCTAGTTTCGTTTCGAGGGTTATAGGTACTCCCAAAGATAGGTGAAATTCGGAAATAGCGTCATTTAAAATGAAAATATATATTTTATTTTTTTTGTCATGGATGATTTTGAAAATATAAAAAATTCGAAATATTTTCATCGTCTTTTTAATGTAAAATTTTATATTTCCTTGCTAAGACAGGTTGTCCTATCTGCAAAAATGCACTTTTTGAGATAAGCACACCATTGTATTGCTTTACACTAGCCCCATGTGCCAACTAAAAAGAAATATCCTATCTAAAACCCAAATCCTAAACATTAGCCTAAGATGTTTGTCCTATGTGGAAAATTTTCAATGTTTTCTAAATAAAATTGTCCTAACTAGTCCTTACTAGACGAATAAGTCAGGACTAGGACTAACTTTACAGATCTTAGTAATTTGATTGGACTTTTTAGATCATTTTGTCCTAACTTTCTCCAATAGAACAACTGCATTTAATATGAAATTTATTTTTCTAACAATTTTTTTTTCAAGGGATGTCACGTATTTTTGATTTAAAATAAAGCAGAACCCAACGTCATATTTATTTAAACATGTTTTCAAAATGTGCAAACAAAAACAATAAAACTGGCCATATCTCAAATCATCTAATTTTCAGATAGGACAACTTATCTTAGCGGGGCAGTATAGACTATATGGGTAACTACGGGCTATAGATTATAAAGTAAAAAGCTTAGATAGTGAGCTGTGCTATTATCAAAGTGTAAAAATGTCCATCTACTGTTAAGCAGTGTAGCGTTACAGACAAACTATTAATTTTATAATAGTGGTTGTATCGAGGATTGTATTTATCTTATGTGGAAAATTGTTGGCTTATCCTGTATTATAAGGTAGATAAAAGCTGGAAGAAACGACACAAAATGACATCGTCTTATAAATAATTTCCATTCCTGTCTATTTTATCGGTGAAAAGATAGCGCCAATAGGAAAAGTTGTGCGCCCGAGGCGCATTTTAAATTGCCGGTTCAACTTTATATTACTTTACTTATCTTAATTGAGCCAATATAACATTTCAAATGTTTTATGAACTTACGATAACTAAAAACCAGTCGGGTACTTCTTATTATTCTTCTCCCAACATTTCTGCTTGAAAGCACGCATACGTGTTATAGACTATACTTTTTCTTCTGCAAATATGAAACATTGGATGGCTTTAAATTGTGGACAAGGACGAAGACAATGTTTCTTGTCACTCGACATTGTATTTTTATTAAATAAGTACTTAAAAAACATTTTTATTGATAAAGTTTGTAAATTTTCTCGTCTCAGAAATAGTCATTGTAATAAATTTTTGGCAAACACTTGCGCATGCGCAATCACATTTTTGATCAAAATGTTAATGTTGAATTACTTTACATTTGCAACAAAGGTTTTTTTATGAATTTTCTAGAAAACTTGGAAATATATAAACTTTCCACTAATCCAGATTATGTCAGTTTAAATACAGTGCAACCATATTTCAAAAATCAGCTAACTGCGATATTAATTGATTAAAAAAAAAAAAAAAAAAAAAAAAAAAAAATATTATTTTATCTATTATTTCGTTTATGTAGGTTATTTTACTTTATTTTATTTACTTATCCTTTATTTTCTTCCTTTTAATTTTTCTATACTTTTATTATTTTACCGTCATGTTGGTTTTACGCCCTACTGTAAATAGCGCTTAACGCTATAATTTGTTATTTTACCGACACGTCTTACTGTAAACAACGCTTAACATATAACCTCAAAATATTAATGTAACGTTTGTTTTCCCGTATTGTGTTATTTTTATTTAAATTAATGGTTATTATTAATAAGATGATTACATTTAAATCATCTTTTTGTACTGGTGTTTATTTGTTTTGGGTTTAAACCCTTTTAGATAGGTAAGCTCAATTTTCACAAATTTTCCACTTTTTATATATTTTTTTTTGTAGTTTTTCTTATTATTTAAGCTTCTTTTATACTTTTTATAGATGTTATATGCCCGAAGATGGTTTTTTAAAAACCGAAATGCATCGCATTTATTTTAATAAATGATCAGAAATTAAGGCGTCTCTTATTTATTACATTTTTATTGAATTTTACCACCTATTTACAAATTTAAATGCAAAAATTGAAGGTTATGTCAGATTGCAACATGTAAACGGGTATTTTTTTTTTGAATATTCTCTTCTTATTTAAAAATATATAATAATAATAATAATATAATATTTTAAAATCGCCTGATATTAACGTTTTTATATTTAAATATTAATAAAAAGGCTTAACATGTTTTCTCTCTCAAAAAACCGCCGGGCGCGACCTCTAAATATGTTATTAAATATCTGAAAAAAAATTGAGGGTTGGTTTTTGACCTAAATGAACATTTATAGGGGGTGGGACCCTAAAAAAATCCATTTTTTAATTTTTACTGGGCACCCTAACGAATATGAAATGTTGCGTGTTTAAAAAAAAATTAAAGTACAATTGTATAGGATAATAATTTCCGATTTCCTATCCATTTGTAACTGAATATTCAGTTGACTTTTTACAGTGTTGATGATGATTATAACTTACTTGTACCACAATTATCTTATATTTTAATAATTATCGTCTATTGTATTTATTACTTGAGAATATCCAAACGTATTTAGAAAAAGGTAATGATATTTTAATTTTATTTCTAGTAGATATATCCCAAGCTTGAAAGACATTCCCTCATTCCGAAAACAGGCCATGAGTATAGAAATTTCAATTTTCATTGTTTAATTATGATAAATTAAAATAATATTTTCCATTTAGGTATAGGGGGGTAAAGTCATTAATCACACTTGTTTGTTTTGTGAGTTTTGCGATATCATACTTAAAATAATGAACTCGTTATTTGTAAGAAAGGATCCAAGACAATTCATTAATAATTTTCAAATAAGTAAGTAGTAAAATGCTCAAAACAACTACAACAAATTATTACACCAAAGAATATAGTGCGGTCCAAAATTCGCGCCCGTTTTAACTTTTGAACCAGTTGAGATATCGACTTCAAATTTGAAACACTTAAATATGACAATTTAAACTATCTGTTGGCATATATTCAAGATTTGTAGCTTTAAAAATGTGGCCGGGGGCATAAGTGAGATTTTTTTTAATGGAAAGGGGGATCGTGTGGGACCGTTTAAAAAAAATTCTATTTAACCATCCATTTTTTTTTTTAAATTTAAGGTTTTTATTTTTCAATTGTTTTGTTGCTAAAAATACGATTAAAAAAAAATAGACCATTTTCAACCCCCAAAAAAATAAAAAATTATGTGTTCAATAGAAAATTTTATAAGCTTTAAAATTATGTATCAAACGACCACCTTTTTCATTAACGAAAAATTCCCCCATGCCATGGCCCCCATTTTAACAGCTGAAAATATTAAATATAGGTTTCCAAAAATTGTTTTAAATTTAAAGTCGATATCTCAGCTCATTTAAAAGTTAAGAGGGTGTTGACTTTTGTACCGATGCGAATAAAAAAATCAGCATTCTGCACAGTGGAACGAGAAAAAAAAGACGGACGAAAATCTGAATTTTGCATACGACAATTTTTGACAACGCTGATTTCAAATATGAAAATTAACAAAAAAATTCATAAAAACAACTATTGCAGATTTTGTGAATAACAAAAATATCAAAATTTAGATGATATTTCATGAATTCATATAACAATGTAAAATTTCAGTAAGCATCCATTTTAAAGCGAAAACTTGAACAAAAGTTTTTATCTTTTCCAACAAATCTTAGAAGATATAATAAAAGCAATGATATTGAATCTATAATAAAGTATTATTAAACTTATCCATTATATTCCCGTAATATTCTCTGGAACGGGAGTAAAATCAAGATAAAACTCCTCGGAATAATATAATTTCGCGTCTTTTAGTTTGTTTTCATTTGTGATATTCCACGTGGAAAAGACTCTTAAAGTAAAACTGTCCAAAAATTACAATTTCCTATATACATATATTGGACTTTTTCTTTTTTTTTACGGTACAGTCTAATTACATTTCTTAGGCATTATAAAATACGCTTTTTACATTTTTTTAATACCTATAAGCAGTGGTGGATCAAAATGTGGATATTGCTGGATGAACCCTCCTTAAATACATTAGGCAAATAAGTTACATGATAGTATGGATTATAATCAACGAACTAATAACTCTTCTCTCTAGAATAGGCATTTCATTTGTAAAAAGTGAAAAAAACGTAGCCAACATATACATTTGTCTGTCTTACTCGCACAGCTTTGTTCTAACAGAGACAGCAATAACAGTTACTGGTAATTGTTATTGTTCAGGCCTGAATATACCTACTATTTGTTTACAAACAAACCGAGATGTTGGCGATACTTTATATTAACGGTATGCGTATTCTAAAGGGAAGAGTTGTTAGTTCGTTGGTATAAATCAAGCATTTGTTTTTGCTTTAAAGGTATAAATCAACGAACTAATAACTCTTCTCTCTAGAATAGGTAATTCATTTGTAAAAACTGAAAAAACGTAGCCAACATATACATTTGTCTGTCTTACTCGCACAGCTTTGTTCTAACAGAGACAGCAATAACAGTTACTGGTAATTGTTATTGTTCAGGCCTGAATATACCTACTATTTGTTTACAAACAAACCGAGATTTTGGCGATACTTTATATTAACGGTATGCGTATTCTAGAGGGAAGAGTTGTTAGTTCGTTGGTATAAATCAAGCATTTGTTTTTGCTTTAAAGGTATAAATCAACGAACTAATAACTCTTCTCTCTAGAATAGGTAATTCATTTGTAAAAACTGAAAAAACGTAGCCAACATATACATTTGTCTGTCTTACTCGCACAGCTTTGTTTTAACAGAGACAGCAATAACAGTTACTGGTAATTGTTATTGTTCAGGCCTGAATATACCTACTATTTGTTTACAAACAAACCGAGATGTTGGCGATACTTTATATTAACGGTATGCGTATTCTAGAGGGAAGAGTTGTTAGTTCGTTGGTATAAATCAAGCATTTGTTTTTGCTTTAAAGGTATAAATCAACGAACTAATAACTCTTCTCTCTAGAATAGGTAATTCATTTGTAAAAACTGAAAAAACGTAGCCAACATATACATTTGTCTGTCTTACTCGCACAGCTTTGTTCTAACAGAGACAGCAATAACAGTTACTGGTAATTGTTATTGTTCAGGCCTGAATATACCTACTATTTGTTTACAAACAAACCGAGATGTTGGCGATACTTTATATTAACGGTATGCATATTCTAGAGAGAAGAGTTGTTCGTTGATTATAATATTATTTTACAGAATTTGTTATTTAATTTTATACAATATATTCTACCATAAATACTCTTAAAATATTTTTTTTTCTGTGTATAAAAATTCTAATTTAAATTTTTAGTAACTTTTGTGGATGTTAAAGTCATCTAAAATTAAGATTAATTTTAGAGCCGTTTTTCATCAGTATACTTAAAATTATTTTAGACGTAGAAAGTTTTTGCATTATTTAACTTTAGCTGAAGTTTTACGCTATATTTCTTATTCAGTCCAAAATGAAAATATACACTTTTCGCATATATTTATATAAGAAAAGCCGTGAAGGTATGTATTGCTTCGTACTGGATAGTCTACTGGGTGACACATCGAGAAACAAATTTATTTGTGGTAAATATAATTTTAATCATCACAATTAAAACGTTTACTAAGCAGGTAGCAAGAGTATCTACAGTTTAATCTTCAGAAATAAACCAAGTTTTATAACTACGTATATTGATGATAAATAAACTGTTTTTATATATTTTTTAATTGGTTCAAGCCAATGATCAATGTTAATGGTGATAATTATACGGTTTTATTGTGGTAATTAGGCTGATTAATTACCTTTTTCTATTTTGCGACTCTTATAAGCTCATAATCACATGCATTTTGCGTGTTCTTATAGGCCCATAAGAGGTCTCTACTTTTTTTGGCAACATACAAAAGCCTATCTCTTGACGTTTTGCGTGCAAATGTCAATGTCGATTTAAAGTTTAATTTTTTACAAAATTTTGTGTTTGGGTTATTTTGTACCGTGTTAAAATTGTGGACTGGTTAATTGCAGTAAAAAAAGAAGAGATGACTGTAAAATATATCAAAATATCTCTCTCTATTTATTTGGTCTTTTTCTTCCGAATAATTAACCAGGGTTTCTCTATATAATCATGAGGTTTCCAGTGCGCAAGTACTAATCGGATATGTATCCTGACTTGCACACTATCACTGATAAAATACTACTGTAGTAATTTCCACGCTAATATAAAAAGTTATCATTAAAAACACACAAAAAAATTATCTTCAAACGTCCATTATTATTCACTTAAAATTCAACAGTTCGCACGATTAATAACCATATATATGGTTCACTTTTACTTGTACATAAAACATTAACATAAAAATACTCGAGGCACATCATAAAAGATGACAAAACAAAAATACACGAGGCACATCATAAAAGATGGCTTAGCACGATGCTGACGGTTCATCGCCCAGTACTTGAATGATATTAAAATATCATTTGTTCTTAGAATTTTAAACATAGTGTAAACTGTAATGCCAACCCAAAACAAAAATCCCTAAATCAGTCATCAATTTAAAGTAAGTTTTTAAAATTATATATGCTCATAATCACATGCATTTTGAGTGTTCTTATAGGCCCATAAGAGGTCTCTACTTTTTTTGGCAACATACAAAAGCCTATCTCTTGACGTTTTGCGTGCAAATGTCAATGTCGATTTAAAGTTTAATTTTTTACAAAATTTTGTGTTTGGGTTATTTTGTACCGTGTTAAAATTGTGGACTGGTTAATTGCAGTAAAAAAAGAAGAGATGACTGTAAAATATATCAAAATATCATTTGTTCTTAGAATTTTAAACATAGTGTAAACTGTAATGCCAACCCAAAACAAAAATCCCTAAATCAGTCATCAATTTAAAGTTTTTAAAATTTTGGAGCAAAATAGAAAAAATTGTATAAAGCACTCGTTACATAACACGTTTTTAGAGCACTAGTACTTTGGAAATCTCGCCGCAAGCGGCTCGTTTCTAAACTTGTACTCGTGCGCTAAAAACGTTTATTATGGAACTAGTACTTTAATATACTATTAATATACAATACATTTGCCTTAAATATTCCGGACAAAGTAAAATAAATTATTTGTGATAAATAAATATTTAATTGTGATTAATAAATTTTATTCAATACTTACTTTTAATTGCCATGAATAGAACAATAATTTGTTTATTAAGTTTTATATATTTACCATGAATATACAATTTATGTATTTTTAATAAATGTGTTGTTTTATTGTAATATATTTGGGGCTATTTGACCGATTTTTCTTAGTGTAAGATAAAGATTAAGATTAAAATTTTTGACTTTTTTTTTAATTAGGCACTGTTCTAGCTGTAAAGCTGCTGCGAAGATTATAAAAAGCCCGCCTTTTAGAGCTTTTAAGAACCCTCAGTCATACTCTAAGCTTTAACTTCTTGCAGTTAGTGTAAACAAGTCTTAAAATATTTAAATGACTATATTTAAATTTACGTCTATATTTAAATTAATGAAAAATGTCTAATTTAACTTTATAATTACTTAGGTTGATAAATCCATGGTAACTCACGTTACAGCCGCAGGAAAAATTACAATTTCTTTTAAATATTTTATTACATTAATATTGATGTTTTTTTTCTTTATTAATATTACAAATTATTTGTTAAAAAATAAAAAGTAATAAAATATTCAAAGAAGTGTCATTTATTTTTTCTGGTACCAAGTGGGACGCAAAAAGAAAACTGTATGCCGATTTTTAATTTTTAGAGTGGTGTAAATTAAGTTTTTATAATGTAGGTTAAAAAAAACTCTAATAATTAGACACATGAAACTGTCATTATAAGTGACAGTTGGAAATCTTTAGGGTCATTTTGGCGGAGATTCTGCCCAAACATAATTCTTTACCTGTCATATTTTGTTTTATATTCGTATTTATTATGAATGTGAACATAAAATGGCAAGTATGACAGATAAAAAATTATTCTGACAGAATCGCCGCCAAAACTATTCTTTTAATAGACAGTCTAATAGACAGTTTAAAGTTTCTTATAAACAGTGTCTATTAGACAGATCGAACGGTCTAACAAACTAACTGTCTACACTGAAAAAAAGGATCCTTTGCGGTAATGGCATATGAAATTGGGCCAAATGCTTCGCACTCTTGAATACGTCCAAAAGCGCCTTCTCTTACCATGAAAATATAATTCACTTGCCAAGATCTTTCTGATTCTTTAACTTAAAACTCTTTGATCTTGTGTGAAATGCAAGTGGTCTTGTCTCAAAAGAAAAATTCTTGGGCCAAAGTATTTAAAATTATTTAATTTTTAACAATCTTAAAACAAGAGAAATGGATTTTGCCTCATATGCGCCAGGACCAAGAGAATTTTAAAAATATTTCAAAAGCGACACTTTTCTTGGGTTAAGATAAATACTTTTGTTTGAAGATACACATCTTTTAAGCTAAAAGAATAACTGCCAAGAGCTGGGGTTGGTGAAAATTTAATGAATAGGTACGTAGTTTTAACTTTATGACAATGTAAAGAGAAGGAGTTAAATATGACATAAAATACAGCAAATAGTATTGCTGTCATAAAAAAGAATGTAGGTATAGTGAACATTTTTACGCAAGCAAGTCAGTGACTTGAAGTCACGTCACTATCGTGCGCTCTCTCCCACTCTATGATTTTGAACGGCAAGGTGGGAAGGATATATGGTCACGTGACTTGCTTGGGAGAAAATATTCTATAGGTGGTGTTCTGTGTAATTAACTATGTTTTTTTTATTAGAGGCTATGTTTTAAATTAGGGTATTTTTTATTTTCTTTTGGAGATTCTAGGAGATTTTTTCTGGTATACGCATATACCCATGAAGTTTTACAGTAAAAATCCTACTCAGAGATTTTATGAAAAACTGCAATTTTTCACATATATATCCCAGTTTGGACTTTTTACTGAATTTAAATTAATTTTTGGTAATTTTGATTAGAACTTTGATTATTTATAATAAAATTTGTAAAATCTACAAAATTTTAATGAAATATTTGAAAATTCGATGTCTCTTAGGTGGACAATTACGACCACCATCTCCCCCGAAGATACGAGGTTCTTTTTCATGTAGGTAGTAAACTAGTAAATTCTTAAGTGTGTCCGGTTTAGAATTTTCGAAACGTCTCCACTAGAGAATAACAACATACTCGTATTTTAAATAAGAAGACTTTGTTGGGCCTTTTGTAAGCCCTTTTGTAAGGTTGATAAGTTGATAAGGCCATTAAGAGATAGTAACAATGGAAGTAGTCGCATAAACATCGCACACACTTGCCGAGAAGAATGGCTTAAGTTTGGTTGTAACGTGTGTATGTAGAGTTAGTTTGTTTTGAATTAGTTTCTACGGAAAAGGAAAAGGTTAGGTCTTTTCCGGAAAACAGGGTTTACGATGGCAGTTTTAAAGGATTCTTAGATGTTTATTTATGTACATTATACATGTATATTATTATAATATTACTATGCGTCGGGGTTTCAAAATTTATGGGGTTTACATCATCAGAATGAACATAATAAATAAATCTTGATACAATAATAGTATGTTATTCAACGCGTAATTAGGCCACTCGGCTATCGGCTCGCGTCTCAAAATTCACTCTCATTGATTAATACCTATTATAGTAGTAGAGTAGAATACTTTACTTTATCCACGGGCATTTCACAGTTTAAATAGTTTATTTTTACAGACCTGTGATTTATAGGCCTATAAACACATACTAATTTATTAATAAAAAACAAATATTAATTTGTGTTTAATATTACTCTATATTAACTTACTATAATTTAAATTTATTCCTTAATTATTGAATTTTTACTCTTCAACAATTGAAAATTATTAAATTATTATTATTATTAAAAAGTCCAAATATAAAGGAAACATGTATTCTTTTAAAATTCTGGTTTGGATAGCTGATAATTAAATATGTAGTATATTAAAGTACTAGTTTCATAACATCCGTTTTTAGCGCATGAATACAAGTTTAGAAAACGACACCTGGTGTGCTATAAACGTGTTATGAAACGAGTGCTTTGTACTATTTTTGGTATTGTCCCTATAACTAAAAAAAAACGTAAATTTAAAATGACCAATTTAGAGACTCTTGTTTTTGGTTGGATTTACAATTTTCGCTATGTTTGAAAATCAAGGAACAAATGATATTTTGAAATCTTTTATATTCAGCTCTTCTCTCTGTCACTGCAAGTAACCAAGTTACAATTTTAACACGTCAAAAATTTAACTTTGAAGCGATGTTGATATTTGCACGGAAAACACAAAGCGATATTCATTTGTCCTACTGCCAACCCTAAAAAAATACTAACCTCTTATGGGCCTATAAGAACACGCAAAATGCGTGTGATTATAAGTTTATAATAGTCGCAAAATAAAAAAAAAACATTTTTACGGTGTACTGCGTCTGTTATAGATAGATGGTAGATTCTTTAAAAACTAAAACTTATCTAATATATAAGTTGATAAGATTGGTAATATTTCAGTTCCAGATGGCGCAATTTTGGCATCGTTTGACGTTGTTAATTTGTTCCCCAGCGTTCCTGTACCACAAGTTTCTCAAATAATTAAAAAGAAACTTATTAACTCTAGTTTTTCTGATTTGGAAGTTACAGCTATATTTGATATTTTTGAGATCTGTATGAAGCAGAATTTCTTTCAATTTAATAAAATTATTTATTCCCAAGTTAAAGGCCTACCAATGGGATCTCCTCTTTCCCCATATCTTAGTGAAACTTTTTTACAATGGTTAGAAAAAATTATTTTTTCTTCCAAGAACACTTTACTTCAAAAAGTTTTTAAGTGGTACAGGTACGTGGATGATATTTTTCTAGTCTGGTTAGGCACAAAGGAAGAATTATTAGAATTTTTAAACTTCATTAATAGTTTACATACAGATATCAATTTCACTTTAGAAATTGGAGAGAATAATATTTTAAATTTTTTAGATTTGAGTATTTCAGTGATTGACAAAAAGTTCAGTTTTGACATTTATCGCAAACCTAGTCAAACTGACAATTGTATTCCCTTTCATTCCTGTCACGGCCATTCTCAAAAGCTAAGTGCCTTTAATTGCTATATTAATAGACTTCTAACTATCCCCTTAAATACTGAGAATTTTAATAAAGAAATAAATATAATTAAACAAATAGCTTTTAACAATGGTTATTGTACAAAACTTATAGATTCATTAATTAATAACAAAGTAAAAAATAATTTAAGAAACGTAGCGTATATTAAAGATCTCCCCTTAAAGTCAGATGTCAAATACATGAAACTTACTTTTGCTGGTCAAGTTTCTGTTCATATTTCCGATGTCTTCAAACGTTTTAATATAGTTTGTTCATTTAAACCTTTATATACTGTTAAGAGTTTGTTGTCAGTAACTAAAGATAAAACAGACCTTCTTTGCAATAATGGAGTGTATAGATTGAGTTGCGGATCCTGCAATATGGCTTACGTAGGCCAATCTGGTAGACAAATTATTACTCGCGTTAATGAACATTTAAAGTCTCGCAGATTGTCTAATAACGACAAATCAATTTTTGGCAAACACTTGCGCATGCGCAATCACATTTTTGATCAAAATGTTAATGTTGAATTACTTTACATTTGCAACAAAGGTTTTTTTTTATGAATTTTCTAGAAAACTTGGAAATATATAAACTTTCCACTAATCCAGATTATGTCAGTTTAAATACAGTGCAACCATATTTCAAAAATCAGCTAACTGCGATATTAATTGATTAAAAAAAAAAAAAAAAAAAAAAAAAAAAAAAAAAAAATTATTATTTTATCTATTATTTCGTTTATGTAGGTTATTTTACTTTATTTTATTTACTTATCCTTTATTTTCTTCCTTTTAATTTTTCTATACTTTTATTATTTTACCGTCATGTTGGTTTTACGCCCTACTGTAAATAGCGCTTAACGCTATAATTTGTTATTTTACCGACACGTCTTACTGTAAACAACGCTTAACATATAACCTCAAAATATTAATGTAACGTTTGTTTTCCCGTATTGTGTTATTTTTATTTAAATTAATGGTTATTATTAATAAGATGATTACATTTAAATCATCTTTTTGTACTGGTGTTTATTTGTTTTGGGTTTAAACCCTTTTAGATAGGTAAGCTCAATTTTCACAAATTTTCCACTTTTTATATATTTTTTTTTTTTTTTTTGTAGTTTTTCTTATTATTTAAGCTTCTTTTATACTTTTTATAGATGTTATATGCCCGAAGATGGTTTTTTAAAAACCGAAATGCATCGCATTTATTTTAATAAATGATCAGAAATTAAGGCGTCTCTTATTTATTACAATGACTATTTCTGAGACGAGAAAATTTACAAACCTTATCTAATATATTTCTTTAAAAATAAAGTGGGTATTTATAATCTGATGCAAAGAGTACAAATTTTGGAAAAGTTAACATTCACGTTTTAAGAATTAATCTTACAAATTGGCTTAGAATAATTTTAATATCGGCCAAATCCGGTCTGTTCCCGTTTTCTCGTATAACAAAAACTAAAAGTTAATTATTATTTTAAGAGTTTAATTGCAAAACGCGCAGTGGGGTTGATTAAATTTTAATTAAAATGAATGAATATTTGGTAAAATTAGAAATTTCCAAGTTTCTCATTGTTCAGTTGGTACGGCCCAGATATCCAGAAGGAACAAAAATAGAATATTATTTTTGATCCGAGTAAAGTTCTAATTAAAAAAAAAGTAATAAAAAGTTTAATCATCTCTTTTTTGCTGGGGATACTTATCGAAGAAATCTTCGTGAAGGAAAGGGAGTCTATGGGTTGGTCACCATAAAGTTATCAGTCTCAAGACTGGTTTGTGTCAGCTCGTTATCTCACCCTATTTATAAATTAAATAAATAAATATATAAATAAACTAAAATCTTTATATTCTATACCCTTTGTTATTTGGGGGCAGACCAAAAATGAGTACTTAAAATTTAGTCCAGGTTGTTTATACCGAGCGTTACGTCCTTTGGTACGCGAACTTAAAATAAAGTCCCTACGGTGGAAACGTAGCCAATAGCCCGTAATTTAAATGCAGGAAACATTTTTACAGTGTATGCCTGCCTATCTTTTTTTTTAACACCTAGCCAACTCTTCAAAATATCTATAAATAAAAAAACCCTCAAAAAACAAAAATTTCGGCCAGGCCTAATGCACAAGGACTTTTTATATTTTTAAAATAAACATTTGAATTAAATGAGAATCGAACTCACGCTATTTTGGGTAGTAAACTCGTCAAGTACGACGCGGTAGTTCACTAAACCAATCCTCCCATATGTCACATGTTTCTGGGTCTCAAAGGTAATTTGGGTTGGTTTGATAGGTTGAAATAAAAAATAAAAAATAGGTACTTTCTCATCCAAATCTCGATTTTAATAAAATTAGTTTCTTTTTTAAACGACATTATATACGATAAAAAATTTAAAAAAGCTCAATATTATTTAAAGAAACATCCTCATTATAAATGAAAATCTCAAAAATTCTAACAATTTTAAGCAGTGAAACTTTCCTCCATGATATTATTTCTCTCCCTTCGCGTTGTTTTAAAAAATACCATCCATTGTACACCCGCTCAAAATAAAATGTCAATAGCACATCTTATTACGTAACGTAATTACGTTGATAAAACGAGGAGGGTGAGTTACAGAAAAGTGATCTTATTTAAAAAGGGGTTCTTCTTGAAGTATTTATCGATTTTATTTAAGAAAATAAAGCAGGGGTGTAAGGTGGCATTTTCTTACCCCTTTTTTATCTCCACCCCCATTCTTTAACCTTTTATTAAGGGCAATATCGTGTTTTACGGCTTCCTATATTTTATTATACTATTCACAGCACGTTGTGTCAGAAGAGTATTATACCATGATTTTTCTAATTGACTACCAGAAACGGTAAAAAACTCTGGATCTTTGAGAATTTTTAAAGGGAAAATTATAATTTTCCCTTTATAATTATTAACCACATAAGGTCCTCCCAAAAAAATTTTTTATGGTTGAAATATTACTTTATAAAATATATTCATTCTACATTTTTTATTTTTCATTATTATCATTAATGATGTGATGATCAAAATTTGCGTTACGTAATACTTGAACGTTCCCTATACAATTGTACTTTAATTTTTGTTAAAAAAACGAAACATTTCGTGTTCGCCCTTAAATATTAAAGTACGTGAATTTAGAACTATAGTTTTTTTAACAAAAATTAAAGCACATTTGTATAGTATATAGTATGACTTCCTATCCATTTGTAACTGAATATTCAGTTTACTTTTTATAGTGTCCTTTCGCTATGCTCAGGTCGGGTAAAAATAAAGAGCGAACACGAGCTCATAGAAATCATATTTTATAAAGTTTATCAAGAGAAAACGCAATTTTCTATCCCCCCTATGAAGAGTATACTATTGAGTGCGAAGCATTTTATAACTTCACGGCTTGTTTTTGGTAGTTAAAACGGGAAGATGTTTTATATATTTTATTTCATGCAAGTGGGTTTTCGGAAAATTATATATGCCTAGAATTAAGGGTGCAATTAAAAGTTTATAGTCGAAAATAGGGGTGGGTAACTAGACATCGAGTCTTACATATTTAATAAAAGGCTATAAAAATAAGACTGCTAATATAAAATGGAGGCAGAAAATAGTATATTATGCACCTAGTATGCGAACTAAGTCTTTATTGTTCGAGACTGAAGTTTTTTTGCTGAGACGGAGTCGAAGCAAAAAATCAGTCGAGAACACTTAAGACAGTTCGCATACGTGTTGCATATAATATTTTTTCTACTACCTAAAGCTAGTAACTCCAAATATTACTTAAAATTAGAGTTTAAAAAATATTTTGACATAGCTGTCGGTTTGACATATAAGTTAAAAAAAGTTAGTAGTTGTCTTAATTATTTTTATTATTGACCGTCGTCAATAAACAATGCTTAACAACGGTCAATAATAAATGAGTTCAGTGATTTTATTGGTTGCCAAGGTAAACAAGCCTTGACGGTAGATAATATGCACTTAATTAGGTAGTAGAAAAAATCATTATTAAAAGTCTAATAGAAAATAGATAAAATAACTTTTTTTGACAGCGAAACTCAAGTGTATTTATTCGGTAATCATTTGTTTTTTTTTTAGAGAAAGAAATCAATTTTATGAATTCATACGCATGTACCGAAAGTAAAACAAAAGAAACCTCCTTAAAAAATACTTTTGGTTCATCTATTGGTAGGCAATTTTATTTACAATACACCTTTTGTTTAATGTCAATAACTTAAATATAGTAAAAAAACAATTAGAATCTTTATTCTTATTAACCCTGTATGTATTTTTAATAAAATACGAATAATAAAAAGATGTAATGTAATTTTAACTGACGCAATTAAATTGAAAATTAATAAAATTATTCTTATTTTAATTAAGAGAAGAGGGAAAGAGGGGTTCACCGCACAGCGGTATATTAGCACTAAAAACCTAATTTTTTGTGTGAATTCATAAAACCTATATGATTTAACATAGATTTTGTAAACAATATACATTTTATGTAAATTCAAATCAATTTATTTATACAGAGCGGTCCAAAAGTCACCCCCCCCCTCTCTCACATTTTAAGAGCTGTAAGTATAAAATATATCCTAAAAGATAGTTTAAGTTGTCTTATTTAAGAGTTCTAAATTTGAAGTCGATAACTCAACTCGTTTAAAAGTTAAGAGAAGGTGGGGGTGACTTTTGGCCCTCTCTGTATATTCTCTAATTCAAATTTCAAGTCTCTATGTTAATCTTTCTTGAAATTTTCAGTTTATTAATAATTGAAATTTGGCGAAGGCGTAAGTGAAGCGGACACTCCCTATAAATTGGTTCGAAAGTCAATTAAAGCCGGTGGTTCCCTCTACTACCAGCCCACACAAGTCCTGAACTTAGGGGATGCTTAATTAAGTAGAATAGTACATCAATAAACCCATTATATAAAAGAAATTTCATTTATTTAATTAATTTTACATTATTATAAAAAAAAAAATTGATATAATAAAACTTTGTAACAATTAAAAACGGCCATTGGCTTAAAATTAGTGTAATTTTTATTTTCAGTGTACGTAATATTAAAATATGCCATAGTGCGCCGGCGTTTTTAACGACATAAAGGCATATTGGAAGTAAAATTAAAATGTAATTTTGTTTTTGTGCCTCGGAAAGTTGGCTGCAAGTTATAGCAGTTATATTTTCACTAAATTACGGCTAAAATATTGCTTAAAAGTTGCAGAATATGCAGAGTTTTAACTTATTGAACTTTTAGGCTATTATTACGTCAAAAAAGTAAAATTTCTTAAGTTAATTTTAATAAGATTTATTAACGAGAAAATTATTAACTTTTAACAAAAATTCTTGAACAGTTTCTTGTCGAAAAGTTTTCTTCATTTAAGTTTTATGCATTTTATTCTGGGAAAACTAAAGCAATTTTAGTTATAATTTTATTTGTAAATTCAGAATTTCCATAATATTTAATACATTAGTGTCTTAAAGCCTAGGGCAGGTTAAAGAGTTACTTTGGGGTGGGGACAAATACTAAAAAATCCGGGTCAGGTTGTTTTTTTTTTGGGATATTGCCAATAAAACAAGGCTGCGGAGAGAAATCCGGGATCAGGTAGACAAAAATTTGTATATCTTTTTTAGGGGGAACTATCGCAGTGTTTCCAGAGAAAAACCACAATGAAAAAATTCCGTTTTTTTGCATACGGCCATTTTTTGCAAAGCTGATAAAAAAATATCAAAATTTTTCAAAAAATTTGCTACAAAAAACTGATAATGTCCCCCCGTTTCGCGTTCCTCCCTTACGACGCATTTTAGAAATATGTTTATAGGAACTTTTTGTCATATTTTCTGATATAGAATCACCCCTTAAAATTTTGGACCCTATTTCAAATACACCGTGCATATAATAAAAATAATCCATAACAAAATGGGCTGAATCTTTCATATTTTTTTTTTAGTGCCATATTTTCCTTAATTTTGGTAAATTGTAAATAATAAATCGGCCATATATATTCCGCCATTTTGAGTTTTGAGTTTTTGGTTTAGGATTACCAAGAGAAGCATTTATATCAAATTTCAGCTAAGTTGGATATTAAAAAAAATGAACCTCCCTGATGGCGCGATTTGTTTTTCAAAATTTTCACTATTTTTTTGTAATCATAGATTACCCTGGACCCGCGCCTGCTCAAGACACCTAGATTAAGAAAACAACATCATTAGTAAAAATATAATATTGTATGTATTGAGAACTACTTTTAAGTAGTTTAAAAACGTGACTTTTTTAATAAAATTTGATGGGGGTTTATTAGGACCCTATAGATCCCAAAATGGTTGGCACCCTAATGTATATCGCATAGGGTTAAACAATTTATTTTTAATAATACCGTCAATTACATATCCCAGAGAAATGAAAATAAAATAAAACAAATTCAAGCAAATGTTTTCTTTAATAATAAGTCTCACATAAAATATTTAAACTGGACTTTCATTTCCTTTCAATAAAGAATTATAACAGGGGATAATATATCTTCAATTGGTAGGTATAAACAACTATTAATTAGCTTTAGCTATCATTGCTAATTTATTTATTTTGAAATGTCCGGATGCATGTTATTTTGTAAAATAGAGTACAGCCATTTTTTTTTTGTATCGGGCCTGACATTTTAACACTTACAAATATCTCTCTGCCTAAAACTATATCTAAAATTCTTTTTAATGTATATTACTTGCAGTAGGAACTACTTTCCCCAAGTAAAGTATCATTGTAAAGCACTAGAGTTTTATTGCTAGAGCAACTTAAATGAGTGTATCTGGCATTACAAGAAAACCACCCATCATCAACAAATTTGAAAATTATTATACATTGTAGACACACGATGTCGACACCTGATTTTTTATGTTTTCAATGTTTGGAAAAATAATAGTTTTTATGTATCTGGCGTGAAGTATCAGGCGTGACATAATTTAGCGCGTCTGTATTTTAATTAAAAAATCTGTTGTTCATTGAATGTTTAGAAGTTATTTGCAAATAACTCCAAATGTACCAGCACGGTCTCTATGTTAGTATGACAACATTTTGTATACAATACACACATTGTAGTATTTAATATCACAAGTAAAGTATTAAATACCAAAATGGCGATATAAATAAAAAAATAGGTATTAACAAATAACATTCAGTATTAAAAATACAACGAAATTTTCTGAGTGTATAACATATTTATGCTATGGCATATTACAAAATATGGTTGGCGCCTATATTACAACAACATTTCTATCAGTGTTCTTAAATTAGATCACATAATTCTTCTGCGTGTATAAAAAGACTTTCGAAAAAGGATATCTTGGCTTAAATTTCATAAAATCGCGTTTTAGGAACAGCCATCTTTTCCCATCGCAAAAAACCCTTCAAGTCTCACCTTCCCCCACGTCACCTCTCATAACATTCACTTGTTTCTAACTCAACCCTTTTATATTCTTTGTTAATTGCATCCTGCTACATAATTCATTTTCTCTTTCCATTTCTCCATTAATTTTCGTTTTGTATATTTCCTTGACGGACTTAAAAACTTAAGTCTTAAGTTTTATTCTTGCGCCAGAAAAGTATCTTTTTTAAATCCACAGACTATGTTTTTTGGTTTCTCTATCCAACTGTAATGGAATACATAAGGTTAACCTATTTCAAAAGTTGTAGTAATTTTTGAAAAAGCCGAAAGTGACAGATTTTAGAAAAATATGTTTGTTATTCAGGAAAACTACAGCCTAAAAATAATAGCGGAATTATTATTTTACCTATTATACTAGGCAACTAATTTTAACTTTTTTTAAAGGTCCTAGGTAAAAATAGAAGTTTTTGATTGTTTATGACTGATATAGACCCAAAAAATTTTTTAAAAAAAACTTCTGAGCTCTTAAATAAATCAATTTTTTACAGTCAAAAGTTATAACGGGGAGCGGAGGTAGTATGTTATTTTAAAAAAGTACCCTAAAAGTATTTAGGGAATCACCAAAAAAGTTTCAATAAATCCATAGTCAAATATCTTCGAATGTAATGACCAGATTTAAATAAATATATCTTTAGGACCACCTTTTGATTATAATTTTCCTAGGCTTCAAATGGACATTGTACAGGGTGCTATAGAATAATTGTTTGCTTACACTTTAACAAACAAAACATTTTATAGCGAATTTTTAATAGTATAGGGTCATTCGATCGGGTGTTGCTTTGTCTAGTTTGTGTGTTAGTGTTTTTTGGTGGTTGGCTGGTTAGGCGAAAACTACCAGAAACACAAACGACTAACCACCAAAACACTAGACAAAGTAACAACTGATCGAGTGACTCTACCAGAAACACAAACGACTAACCACCAAAACACTAAACAAAGTAACAACTGATCGAGTGACTCTACTCTAGTGTTTAAGCCTGAAGTTTTCTTGCTGAGACGGAGTCGAGGCAAAAAAATCAGTTAAACAGTTCTCATACGTGGTATAATATTTTTTATCCAATACATACAGATAATAAGACAATTACCAGCTTTATTTTAAATAGATAAACTCAATAATAACCCCCGCGTGACTTTTACTTTATTGAGTGGATAATTATTTATTTTACCCACTCAACTGTCACTTGTCAAATTATTTTCTTGTAAATTTAAAATTTTTAATAAAAATATGAATTCCTAAGCTATTTATTGGATAAAACTTTGTATGGCACTCATGGGTAAACCGATATTGCCCTCTCGAAAATTAACCTGCTGGGCTGACGCCTCGCTGGTTAATTTTCGAGAGGGCAATATCTTACTTTACCCACTAGTACCATAAATAACTATTTACTATCTAAAGCTAGTTACTTCAATTAGTTAAAAATATATTTTAAAAATTGTTTTGACATAGTTTTCAGTTTGACAAATGTTTAAAAAAGTTAGTAGTTGTCTTTTTCACTAAATTTGTTGGTTGTCAAGGTAAACAAGCCTTAGCACTTAATAAGTAGTAAAAGGTTCTTTTTTGTCATCAGTCAGTTTGTATACCAGTAATATAAAACCAAGGCCCTTGCTGGCGCGAATAAACAGTTTTCTTCTTACTTCGCAAAAGTTTATTAATAGCCCCTTGGAAACAGGGGTGCGGGGCTGGGACAGAAGTTTTATGTCGCATACGGAATGGATTAAGAGGCATTTATTTATTATGTCTCTTTTACTTAGTTGTTCTGACATATTTCGTAGTTAAAGTTCTTTATTTAAGTTTTTTTATGAAAGGGGTGAAATAAGAAAATAAAATAGAAAATTTCAGTTTTGCAAATTCCATTTAATTAGTACTCGTTACTTGGAACCTTCATTAAAGGTTAATTTAACCAAATGGAAGGCTGAAAATACAAACAGACCAAGTCCAATTTGTTGTGTTTTGAGTTATTGCTATCGTTAGATTTTACTTGACGAGCTTTATCACAATACAAGTTCACTGCCCAGTAAAAGAGCTTTCCCATTTTTCACCTCCGCCCGTAAAATTTATTTTTTATTATCAGATTCACTTTCAGCAACCATAAAAGCCTTAATATACCAATTTTCACGAAAACTACCCTCTGACCCTTAAGGGTTAAAGTTAGATTTTTTTTATAATCAGATTTACTTTTATACAACCTCAAAAACCCCAATATAACCATTTTCACGAAAACTACCCCCCACTTCTTAGGAGGTGGATTTAGAACAATAAAAGCTTTTGGCCACAAAGTTCAACTTTTCGCCTGTAAAACATGAACAAAGAGTGTCGCTTTTAGAACCAATAGAATAAAAATGCTTTTGGTAATTACTAAATTTTTGGTAGGTAATCAACAGTTTTCTACGTGTATGTAGAAGAACCTACATGACTTCAAAAATCATCTCTCAACTATAAAGTCACCTTGAGAAAAACCAGCTACCTGAGTATTTTATTAAAATAAAAAAAAACTAAATTGTTGTTATGTGTAAAGTTTCTTATTTCGTAACCGTGTCCAATACACTTAAAATTCCGAGCAACACGTAAAGTCCTGTTCTCCCGACTTTTTCCCCACCTCCAAAAACAATTCTGTAAAACTCTCCCGCTCGTACACCGTTGCCATATTTAATGTCGTAATAACTGGTTGATAAGATAAGAGTGTTTCAAGTCTTAAGCCACTCGTTAACTTTTATGGCGTCATTTTGCGAGATATAGGAACGTTCCGTAAGGCTTTAAAAATCTTAATAAGGCACACTGGGAAAAGGATATTTCGACGGATTTTCTGGAAATACACTACAATAAATGGTTTACGGGAAGAATATCCGACTACAAAATAATTCTGAAAAATTATCCCGGCGACAAAATACCCATTCCACAATATCCGGGTCCAAAATACCCTGTATACATGTAAAAAAGTTAGATATGACAATGTATCCTGGCTCAAAATACCTTGACTAAAAAATAGGTGCGACAAAATATGCAAGCGATAAAATATCCCAGCGACAAAATATCCCAGCGACAAAAATAGCCCAGCCCAAAAATATCTCAGCGAGAAAATATCCAAGCAACAAAATAACCCGGAGAAAAAATATCCTAGCGACAAAATATCCAAGCGACAAAATATCCCAGCGATAAAATATTCCAGCGAAAAAATATCCATGCGACAAAATAACCCAGCGAAAAAATATCCTAGAAACAAAAATAACCCAGCGACAAAATATCCAATCAACAAAATATCCCAGCGATAAAATATTCCCGCGACAAAATATCCAAACAACAAAATATCTCAGCGGTAAAATGTCTCATCGACAAAATATTTCAGCGACAAAATATCCATGCTTCAAAATAACCCAGCGAAAAAATGTCCTAGCGACAAAATATCCCAGCGACAAAATATCCAAAGTCCAAAATCTCCCGAAGGAAAAAATCGCAGGCTACCAAATATCTCAAAGATAAGGTATTCTGGAGATAAAATATCCGGCAAAAAATAATCCATCTAAATAATCCCGGAGATAAAATATCCGGTTCCAAAATATCCGGGTCCAATATACACAGGTTCAAAATATCTTGATTAAAATTGATGCCAAAAAAATATCCTGTTGACAAATTACCTGGCTAGAAAATAGCAAAAAAAAAATCCGTTCACAAAATATCTCTATTCAAATAATTTAAAAAAAAATCACCCTAGCAAAAAATTTTCCTAGCGATAAATTATCCTGGCGATATAATGTCCAGAAAAAAAATTATATGGTATTATTTTGTCGGTAAATTTTTTGCCTATTTATTTTGTCGCCTATATATATTTTGTCGCCCAATATTTTGTCTTGTCTATTCATATAAAAAAATTAATTATTAAAATCTATTATTAAGATCATAATCTATTGATTCTTTAAACTGCTGATAAATATTTTTGCAGTGTATAGAAAGCTTTAAAAATCTTAATAAGGCACAGTCGAAAATAAGGATATTTTAAGGATATTTTCGGGACGTTAAAAGGGAATTAAGACGTTGGTTATAACTTCTTTAATACCAAGTTTAAAATTTAATGTCCCGCAAGGCGCGGTTGACTTGTCTTAGTTTTAATTAAATCGCTAAAAAAACTATAACATCTTAATAGTGGAATAAGGAATAAGAGTTAAGAAGTATATGCTTGGTTATGGTGTACTATAATAGGAATATTACTCATTATAAACAATTTTATGTATCTGGCATGGAATAGTTAATATAAATATGTTTATATAAAAAATAAAATAAAAATAAAATTTTTGTAATTATTTAATCTATGTAATAAAATCAATGAGGTGTATGTCTGTCTATTTGTCATTCGAGAAGTTTTTATAATTCATCAACCCACTCTAAGAGTTATGGGTAGTAAAAGTTAATATTTTTAATTTATTTAAAAAAATCACCTATAATTCTTGTTTCATTACAAAATTTTGCCTAACACATTCGCGACGTCGCGACGTGACCCACAGGTGGGCCACGCTGGGTTTTATTAGTGAACGTTCGTACTCATTCGTTGGTCACTGTTGCATTTCGTCCATATCTCACGAATAGAGGTGACAAAAAAACTGACAAAATTTACATTTTTTTTTAAATTTTCTCGAGGTTTTTATGACATTCTAAACCCGAAAATGCAACAAAAAAAATGTAAATTTTGTCAGTTACTATTCGTAAGATAGAGGACGATTTGCTTGTAAAAATCTACGTTTATTTCAAGGGCTGTTGATATTGTAAGTACATCCAACGTGACCCACCGGTGGACCACGACGTCGTGAACGTGCTAATTAAAATTTTGGTGGAGGTGCAAAAAAACTCCTATTTGTGGTGCGGATAAAAAAAGCTTTCAATATGTAATATCTTAATTTATTATTCCTTCTATTTTCTTAATCAGAGTGCAGAGTTTACTCTTGGTACTGAAGAGGGCCAGCAGCCCGAAACTGTCAGTCTACCAATATCACTCTGTACGATGATAAGAAAATAGATTGATGGAATAATAAATTAATATTTTTATAATTTTGTTAGTGGTACTATGCTTGAGACACAAAAGTCTTTAACTTGCTGCCATTCAGTCTCCAGACTAGAAGAGGTATTAGTAGTTATCTACATCTAGCAATAGATGGCGCACAAGTCTACATCAATCTAATGACTATATTCCTTTTGCGAATAAAGTCTAAAAACTTTTTATTAATGAGCGTACAGAGTTGACTCTTGGTACTGAAGAGAGTCAGCAGCCCGAAACTGTCAGTCTACCAATATCACTCTGTACGATAATTAGAAAATAGATTGATGGAATAATAAATTAATATTTTTATAATTTTGTTTAAAATTAAAAATTTCTGTCCTATGTAATATCTTATTTCAAGGTAAGTCAATAACTTGAGTTATTCAATATTAAATCTAATATTTTAATATTCTTTCTTTGTGTGTACAGGTAGAAAATAAAATCCTTTCGGCTTCAAAAACGAACGATATCCGAAGACCACCTTCGCGTAAAAGGACTTCAGGCGTCGGCAGCGGGCACGGGCAGGGGCGCACGGGGGGCGGGGGCGCAAGAACAGGGGATGCCGGGCGAGAGAAACTTTAAATTGGCGTTTCTTCCTTCCAAGTCAAAGAAGCCTCGTTTTATACGTTGGTAATTTATAATGAATAAAATTTGAATTCAAGTTAATTGCTAGAACTTGATGGATTTTCTCAGAGTCAAATTGGATCCTTGAGAATTGGACGGATTTAAATTCTGTTAGATCATATTTTTTTTTGGAATATATCTACCTTTAGGAACTTTTTATTTTATGCAAAATAAAAAACGTTTATGAATTAATTCGAAAACCTATGCCGGCCAACGAACTCTTCTCTCTAGAATAGGCATTTCATTTGTAAAAACTGAAAAAAACGTAGCCAACATATACATTTGTCTGTCTTACTCGCACAGCTTTGTTCTAACAGAGACAACAATAACAGTTACTGGTAATTGTTATTGTTCAGGCCTTTGGATCTTGTCCAACAGAAATTATTAAGCAATGTCATGTGTTTGCAATTCCAGGAAAATCCAGTGACAGTTATCAATTATTTATAAAATTAACTCCTACTAGCAGAAAAAAAATCATTATTGCTCTAGATGCAGAGATTTAATTTCTTGGATTAAGTACATGAAAAAGAATTGTACGTTCTAAAACTAGTAGTAAAAAAATATATTAAAAAAAAACTTCGTAAATTTCTAAAACTCCGCGCAAAACTCAACCTACCAACACCGCGGACATTTTCCACGAAGCTTTTCTGTTTTCTCTTCTTTCTCTGCCGTCGTTTTACCCCCGACACCCTCCTCCATCCTCTTCCCTCCCGCCTCCTCCTCCCTGCGAATATATTTTATAAATTATATCGCCAAAGCTACGAAGGAACGAAGTTTAAGAACGCCATTTGCGTTTTATCGATTTTTAATAGGCAGCAGACTTTGCCGGGAGAATACTTTTTATTCAGCTAGGGGATGAGATTTTTCTGGAACCCCTGAAAAAGGGATGAGATACGTAGGGGAAAGGAAAAGGAATTTTACAACCAAGTTAGCAATGTTTAAGACAGGTAGGTAAACATGCATAATATATAAGTTATAATATAATAATAATAATATGTTATATAATATAACATATTATGTAGTAATGGTTATTATTTTGTTTTTATCAGTATTATGTATCAGGGAGTAACATTATATAGTTATCCGCATGAAAGAAAGTCTCCGACGTAAGGATGAGGAATCATTCGCGCTCTCTTCTTTCCGTCACACACATTCCAAACGATGATTTGTAAACTTGTGTAATTTTACATAAAATATTTAAATTTACCGTTACAAAACCCCAAATTTTATCATTACCTAATTGGTGAACAATCCCATAATATTTATTATAATTGATCAGTTACCTAATTTAAAACTGTTAACGATATACGTAGATAACCTGGATTACGTATAGAGAATATTTTTACATCGGCACTTAGTACTACTAAGAGTGCCGATTTATTGAAATCTTCGCCAAAAAGTCAAAATCTATGACCATGTTTTTTTCAAATTTCTCGACGTTTTAGACCTTTATGAGTCGAAATCAGCGAAAAAATTTTGCGTCTGTCTCTCTGTCTGTCTGGGTGTAAACTCGATAACTCCATTTCTAAAAAAGATATCGATAAGCGGTTTTTTGCATATTGTTTCTTATCATATTTCGAAGAGATGATTAGATTTTGGGGGTAAGAATGGGGTAAAACTCCTATTTTTAGCGTTTTTTGGTTATAATTAAGTTAATTATTATTGTATTTTATTAATTTAGCACTTATATGAAAGATTTTTTTAAGTTGCTTAAAAAATGTTATAAACATTTTTTTCTAAAATACATTGTTTTCGAGATATTAGCGTTTAAAGCCGTAAAATGTTTTTTTGGCATAACTCGCTTATTTATAAACCGATTTCAAAAAATTATATTTCAAATGAAAGCTCTTTTTAAGCCATACAAAAAATATCATATACAGCTTTTGCTAGAATATAACGTTTTGGAGATACAGACTTTCAAACTTTAATAAATTATGCAACACGCAGGTGTATTAATGGTTGCCTATTCACACAACTTGCTATTCATAACGTTTCCAATTAGTGCCTAGTGCCGATGTTTTGACAAGGTGCTTGCAACTGTTCAGCTGGTTGGAAACTAATAATGTATTGCCATAATTATAGAGATCTGTTGTATAAAGGTTATTTAAAACATGTAAGAGGACTTTTTATTCAGAAGGGTATGGGATGTTTCTAAAACGGTTTCAGTGAAACCCCTGAAAAAGGATTTTGATACACGGAGGGTTAGGGGAGGATAGAAGAGGCCTTGTTTAAGACAGGTATCTGGCTTAAATGATAATTATGTAATTGATTTTTTCGACTCGTTTATACAGGGTGATATCAATTTAACTGACCAAGCGAATATTTTAGTTATGGTAATAGTCCAGTCAAATAATAAATGTAAATTGCAATAAATGTACACTGGCTGATATTTTAAAGGGTAGTAGTGGATGGTAACAGAACACTCCTGTTAGTTTTTCACCGGGTGATTTGCGTAAGGGTGTCCGCTATCGGACAGATGAGAAAATTGGAAAAAAGTCAACTGTTAGTCTAGATTCGAACCAGAGTTCCCACGGTTTTCGGTCTGGGGCTCTTCCAACTGACCTACCGTTCTTAAACTAATTGGACATGCCTTCTTTTTTATTCTTCTCAAGTTTGTTAATTGTTAAATACAGAATAGATAGTTAATTTGTTAGTAGGAATAAACTCAATATACAATGTCTGAAGGGCCGGGCAATCCGTTGTTGCCCGGCCGGTCAATAAAATTGATTTTTGTACTGTTCAGCTTTACAAATAATAATCTGCATAAATTTACTCCCGCAAGATTTAGGGGATGGCTACTAATCTATAATATAAAATCCAAAGCCAAACTTCAAGTTGTCCGGTTTTGTTTACCAAATTTTAGAATAGCTAGGTACTTGAAATTTGGAATGTACATGAAGTATTCCCCCACGACCTCAGGAAAAATCCGAAAAATCTTAATCTAAAAAAAAAAGAACAAAAATTGAGAAACTAAACTAAAAACTAAATTATGATTTAAAAATTAAATCGTTTAACCAATTTATTTTTTTAAATTATCTTTGAGAAGAACGGCTAGTTTATAATAATAAAAAAAAAACAAATTAAGAAATTCTTGATCCTTACTCATATTGGAGTTGATTTAAATAAACCATAGAAAAAATGTTATCTCTCCAAAATATAAATTTATTGTCTATTAAACAAACATAGCAGTTGCTGCGGATTTAGATTTGTTCTTCGTTCTAACTTGAATAAACTTAGGAAAAACTTTAAGCTTTTTGCAGGACTTTAAGTTTTTCCTAAGTTTATTCAACTTAGAACGAAGAACAAATCTAAATCCGCAGCAACTGCTATGTTTGTTTAATAGACAATAAATTTATATTTTGGAGAGATAACATTTTTTCTATGGTTTATTTAAAAAAAAACAGTCGACATGAAATTGTATTCAATATAAATATTATCCTGCAGGACTCGTTTAAAAAAAATCCTAAACAAGCATTAAATATTATGGAACAAGTAAAACCCTATAGTTTTATTTTGTAAAATAAACAAACTTTTCATAATTTTGGTCTGAATAAATAAAATGTAACTTTTTTAAATAAAAAATATCTGAATTAAGCCTCACTAAACAACTTTTTAATTAGAAAACTCAGCTTCTTTGAACTCGACACTGAATATATTTTAGACATAAAACAGGCGAAATTTTCCGAACCCAATTTAACATAAAATGCAGCGTCGTCATCAAAAAGGCCCAAATTTAGTCAAGGTGGCAAAAAAAAGAAAAAGATAAAAATCATGAAAATTTTGGAACTTTGAAATGACAGAATAAGGGTCTTTGTTTGTCAATTTGGAATCTACATTGTGGATTTATACCGAGTTAGGGGGGAGGGGAGCGAAAATATAAAATCTCTATAGCCTTTAATAACGCGAGAAACGGGGTATGAAGTGTATGAATTTTGGTCAATTTGCGTGAAGTATTGTATGGACGACCCCTATTTACCTATTTATTTATTTATTTATTTATTTATTTAATTTTTATTTAATTGAAAAATTGTGTTTTTTCAACTGTAGTCCAAACATGGTCCGAAAAAATCTATTTCTGATATGAGAGAAGGCTTGCCTATATTTCAATCAAGTCGACTAAGGAATATATAGATAATAAAAAATCTTTCTAAGTAACAGAAAAATTGTTTTTTATTTTGCGACTCTTATAAGCTCATAATCACAAGCATTTTGCGTGTTCTTATAGGCCTATAAGAGGTTTGTACTTTTTTTTCTTTTGGGTTGGCAATACAGGACAAAAGACAATCGCTTGTCGTTTTCTGTGCAATTGTCAACCCCGCTTTTAAGTTTAGTTTTCTACGAAATTGTGTTTCAAGTTAATGTTTACCATGTTAAAATTGGCTTGGTTACTTGCAGTGAAAAAGAGAAGAGCTGACTATAAAATATATCAAAATATCGTTTGTTCCATGAATTTCAAACATAGCGAAAATTGTAATGCCAACCCAAAACAAATATCCCTAAATTCGTCATCAATTTAAATATAAGGTTTTTTTTTAATTTTAGAGCAACATAGAAAAAATAGTATAAAGCACTCGTTTCATAACACGTTTTTAGCGCACTAGTACTTTAGAAAACTCGCCGCAAGCGGCGCTAAACACGGTTGTTATGAAACTAGTACTTTAATATACTATTGTTAAAGAGTGTAATGCATTTTTTACCATGAGTCCACCACTTTTTTTTACAACAAAAAAATACAATTTCTTTCCCAATCTAGCCGGTATACAACGCCACGTAGCCATCTTAGATCTCCAATCCACCCCTTCTTTCGGGGCATTAATTTCGTTTTCCCTTTGTCTTTAATTTCTGTTTTAATTCCATGGCCGCCTTCAACTTTTTACCCTCTTATTTTACCCTCACTTTTGTTTCGTCTAAAGCAAAAACCCACCCCTCTTGCCGCGGACGTCCTTAGCCACCCATTACGCTCGGCCAGGTTTATATATGTATATTAAAGCAAAAGAATTTTATATTTTTTATTAAAATTTAGAGGGAATTTAAGGTTAGGTTTTTGGAGTAACTGAAGGTATTAACTCCTTAGCGCGCAGATTAATTTCTTTATTTTTAGTTTTTTTTTTATTTGACATTTATTATTTATTTATTATTTTTAACCGACTTCCAAGAAGGAGGAGGTTATCAATTCAACGTGTGGCTTTGTTTTTTTTTATGTTTGTTCCCGTATAACTTTGGAACCAATTAACGGAATTTGATGAAACTTTTTGCAACTTAAAGAGGGCATTCATGAGGTGGTTCCGTTTCAATTTGACGCTCGGATAATACGGTGTAAGCCTGATAATTAAGATAAATCTAATCATTTTAACGCAATTTCACTTAAAAACAGCTTAATTTAGTTCTAATACCAACCAAATTTTTAGAGAAATATCGGATATCTGGGATAAGCCGTATAACTTGATTTAGGGGTTACTCAAATATTACAGCAGACTAAAAATCGTTTAAATACCGCTAAACTTGATTCTCTGGACCTGTAATATTAAAATACCAAGAGAAAATGATAAAATTTGTGATTATACCATAAGGCGTTGTTTGATTATTACTTAACGCTTAAAGTTGTTTGAAAACGACGAAAAACTCCTGTCGAAACGTTGCAATTTGAAGAAAGAAAGTTTTTTAATTTAATACCTCCCGATACCCCAAAAACCTAACCTAAAATAATTTACTACGGGAAAAAATAATTTAACTAATTTAAATAAAGGACCTCGCACATGAAAAAAATGTCTTTCGACAGATATGGCTGAAATAGGATCACGGTTCACCGTTATTTCCAAAGTCGAGCTAAAAGTGTATGAAGGCAAACCGTATGTGTATAATATACACTGTATATTAACCGTTTTGGTGAAATAACTGCACAGGAGGCTTCTATTAATTTATGTATTTTGTTTTTTAAATTTCTATTCTATTTTTTTTTGTTACGAAATAATAATAATAATAATAATAATAATAAAATATTGCAATACTTAAACTATACTTTTTTCCCATTTCTATAAATAATAGGAAATCAGAACTAAATTTTTCTACGACTGCTTTAGAATGTAAGCAAATACATACACTTTTTAAATACAGAATGAATCCATTCTAGCTCTAGATACGGTATGAGTATTCCGTATCAAGTGTTAGAATGAGCACATGTAGTGCCATCTCTTGTTTATACAAGTAAAGAAAACTGTAGGAAAATTAGCAAAAAAATATATATTTTGCCATGAAATATTGAATAATTTAATGCAATTTTAAGTTTTGCATTAAAATTACATAAAGTTTATTAGTTTTTCTTAATATTAAACCAGTTTTTTATCAGTTATTAAGATATATGTTTTGTTGCATTTACAAAAAGTCACAAAAAACATTGTTTTTAACCTTGTCCGCAGTTTAAAGCCATACAGTGTTTCATATTTGCAGTCGAAGAAAAAGTATAGTCTACAACACGTATGGAATAGTCATTCCGCGCTCGCGGGACCGTCATACTCGCCTGCCGGCTCGTATGACAAACTTTCCGGAATATTGTCTATTCCATACTAGTTATAGAATATACTATACTCTGTACGTATTGGTTATTAATTCTAATTTTTATATGAATATTTTTGCATATATGTATATTAATATACATAAATTTATCCGATTTTCACATTTGATTCAATTTATTTTATTTAACTTAAAAAGGTAACTTATGTTTATTTTAATCAAAACGTATTAAAAGTAAAACAACATTGAAATGGAAGTCACATCAAATTCTATTTTGATTTATTTGTTTTTCTATATAGTATTTTATTTCGATGATTTTTTTAAATTATAATTGACAAACTGTCAATGTTGCATTAATATTTTATATTATTTTTAGTTTAAATAAATATTATTTGAAAACATTTTTTATTTAAATTTTCCACTGTTAATATCGAAATTTTATAAATACCTATATAGACAACGAAATATTAACTACTTATAGGTACAGAGAAAAATTATTTTAATAACTGGTAAATCTAAAATAAATTATCCTTTATAATGATAAAAATCGGGGATACTAGTTCTTAAATAAATGGTCTGGTTAGGTAACAATAATACTACCTTAATAAGAACAAAAATAAAGAAAAGAAAATTCGAAAAAAAAAAAATGTTTAAAACTTTATCGGTAAAAAAATGCTAAAAAGGTTTAAACAAAAATCAGAAGAACAAAAAAGTTAGTTATGTCTAAATGTTACGAAAAAACAGGTAGACAGATAAGGGACTTTTAAAAAAATATGCTCCGATTCAGGGAGGGAGGGGTTCTAGCCCATATAAAATGTTTCAATGTGACGAAATGGTAATAATAAGGGGGAGGGGGTCTAAAAATAGTAAAAATTAATCGACATAATTATGGAACAGCCCTCCTTTCCGTGTCCAGACTCCAGAGTCGGGTAAAAAGTGAAACTTTGCTACCTGGTATTATTTTGATCCCAAAGTTTTGAGTCTTCTTTGCTGCCTTAAAATAAATTGTTTTTGCGCCTCTTTTACAATTAAAATGAAGTCAATAATAAAACGAGCAAATCTTTTGTGGGAGGGGTGTGTGGGGTGGAAAATGAAAACCGGCGGTTGGAACGGGCGAGAAGCGTATTTCTTTATAAATGATCTTAAGGTCCTCTATATTCGCCTTTCTACTTTATTTTAGACCGAATATAACCTTTACGACTCAAAAACAAAGGTTCCCCAGTTTGTATTTATTTAGATTTCTCCTGAGATTTTATGGAAATACTTCGCAGTTTTCTTATTCGCCTGGAAATTTCTGTAAATTAAAGCTTTTCTGTTTTCTGTCTCGCTTTTCCAAGACGGGCTTTTCTTTTACTACCCTTAATTTATAGCCAGCTGAATGCTACACACGTAGAAATTAATACTTAATTTAAGTAATAGTACTAATAGTACTACTACTACTAAGTAATAGTATATTATGCAGTGCAAAAGATACACCCTTATGCGAACTAAATCTTTAGCGTTCGAGACTGGAGTTTTTTTTTTGCTGAGACGGAGTCGAGGCAAAACATCAGTCGAGAATACTTAAGACAGTTTGCATACATTGTGCATATAATATTTTTCTACTCCTTAAGCTAGTAACTCCAAGTATCAGTTAAACATATAGTTTTAAAACTATTTTGACAAAGCTGCCAGTTTGACAAAAAAGTTGAAAAAGTTGTTGTTTCAAATTTATTTTATTAATGAGGGTCGTCAGTAAACAATGCAACGATCAAAAATTATTATAATAAATTATTTCACTAATACTATTGGTTGTCAAGGTAAACAAGTCTTGACAACGGTAAATAATGTGTAAGCTGGTACTCAATTAAGTAGTAGAAATAGTTATTTATATATTAAGGGACTAAACTGGCTGTTTTAGTCCAGTTGCATACGTCTTTCCCGAGCGAACTTAGCGAACGAGGAAAACAGGAACGCATGAGGCTAAAACAGCTACGTTTAGTCCTAAGGTAGTACAGTCACGTTTAGTCCTGAGGTAATACCTCAGAGGTATATATGTTACTGTAAAAGACCGAAATCTGGGGAATGTCGACATTCTCCGGAGAATGTCTGAAAACAATAAAAAAAAGTCTCAAATCAGATGTTTTAGTTTTAGTTTCACGGGTATCGCAATATGAATTATTTTTTAATACGGTTGACATAAACGTTAAGTCGTTAGCCGAAAAAAATTAATAAGAATTTTTTTGCCGTCGGGAACAAGTTGGGAATTTTTCAATCTTGGGTAAAAAGTTGAGTTCGGAAAATGTCAGTCTTTAGTTGGAATTTTTTTGTTTACTCCCCGAAAAAAAATCTAGCATCATTCCGCGAGTATGTAAATTAAATAATTATTTTTCTTTGTGTACCCCTGATTTATCGCCACTTGGATGCTCGACAAAGCTTCGAGCTTTCAGGCTAGTGAAATATTTCAAGAAATTTATCAGATTGACGATATTTAGAAAAACCTGACAGTCTTAAAGGGGCGTGTCTTTAGATTTAGAGCTTACGATTGAAATATGGTTCTATTTTGGGAGGCGTCTGTAAATGACGTAACACGTTTTTTAACAGTTCTCTAACTTTTAAACCACTCAATAATAAAAAAAACAATTTTACCCCTCTGAGGGTTCACCTGCCAAAATATGTCACAATGTTGTGACATAACCGACATAACCGGACATAACCTGTAATAAAAAGCGGGACTTTTACTTAAATATCTTACTTGACTTCATTCAGTCCAATTGTTATGTTTTGATTTATACATATAAAACTCATTACATATTAAACCAAATGACCAATAAAACCGTGAAAAATCAAAAATATTAAAAAACACAATTTTTAGTATTTTTTTCTTACAAAGGCAAGTAACCATCTGAGAGACGTCACGTCTGTGGCAATGCGTCTCAAATTTCACGTCTGTAGTTACGGGTTAAAAGAAATTAGTAAAATTTTGTTTAAAAGTAATTTACGTCGTCATCGTAAAAAAAGGTAAATTAAAGATCCAGTTTTTCCTATAAAACAGTAAAAAATTACACTGCTCTACAAAAAAAGATTTTTTTTATTTGTCGGGGAGATTTTAGTTGCGCCTGGCTACATTTGATGCGCTGATTTTGGAATAATTTACTGTTTTTCTCGATCAGCTCGTTTTTTTGAGATATAGCGCATAGTGTTTTTTTTTGCTTATAGTTGTGGTAAAAAAAATAATTAAGGTCTCATTAATTTCTTTTTCGTCGTGGATTGGTTCTCTATTAATAGTGCTCTAACCTAAAAAAAACGGATTTCAAATATTTTTATTCGTTTGTTTTTAATGGGCTTCTAAATTCAAAAAATTAGATATTTTCGCATTTTTTCGATATCTTTTGATAAATTTTTTATTTAAATACTAAAGATACGGCTCTAATTTTTATACGCAATACTAACACATATGTGCGGTTTATAAAAATAAAGATAGTTTTAAATTTAATCCAGTGACGGAGATTTTACCGTGGGTTATCGAAAAAAAAAACAAAAATTGAAGTATTTATAAATTAAATTTATTATGAAAAAACAAAACGAAAGATTAAAAAAAAACTTTTTCTCCTTGCTAAAGCATAAACATTAAAATAACATCAAAATATTGTTGTTCTGCTTTCAATAACTCTTCGTAAAATCTTCGCTACTAGATTCAATCTAAAACTTTTTTTATTTTTACGGGCCACACATGCGTGTTAGTGTTGCTTATAAAAATCAGAGCCATATCTTTAGGATTTATACAAAATTTTCATGAAAATATAGCGAAAAAATACGAAAATATCTGATTTTTTGAATTTAGGAGCCTATAAAAAACAAACGAATAAAGATATTTAAAATCCACATTTTTTAGGTTAAGGTTAGAGCCGTATTTATTGAGAACCAATTCACCTCAAAAAAGAAATCAATTAGACCTTTTTTTTACTATAACTATAGGCAAAAAAACCACTGTGCGCTATATCTCTAAAAAAACGAGCTGAGAAAAAAACGGAAAAAGGTTCCGAAATCAGCGCATCAAATATAGGCAGACGTAACTAGTTTATTTTTTTAAGGTATAGTTATTTTAAACCTTTCCGCTTGTAAACAATCTCGAAATTACCATAGCAACGTAAGATACGTATGCGTCGTAAGCGAAATGACTAGGCCCAATTTACATAACCGTAAAACGTTGACGTGCCATTAACGAGAATAAAACAATGGCTTATTCCTCTATATTATTGGAATAAAAGCGATTTTATAAGCAAATTTTGTTTCTACAAAAATAAAAGTGTTTTTAGCAACAGCTTTATCAATTCTCTTTTTTTTACATCAAAACATGATAAAAACAAAGTAAGTAAACAAAAATTATAAATTTTGGTTATGTTGACATTCAAAACAAGCCACATGCTTAAGTGTAAATCGGACTTTGTGGAGTAATTAGCGGCCAATTTAAAATAACTATACCTTAAAAAAATAAACAATAAAATGGTGTCGGCAAATTTTTGAGTGTTGCGCATAAATATGTTTAAATAAAAAGAATTGTTTAATTTAATCTTAATATTGCTTTTTAATTTTGCAGTATAGTGGAGATTTAATTTATATATTTTTTAATCATTTAAATTGAAATTATATAGTTTATATCGCAATTAAATGAATATATAAATTTACTTTAATCAAGATTTTATATTCATCCCCTATACCTCCCACTTTCCTCCCGTTTTAAACTCCCATTCGCTTTAATTTTAAAGGGAGACAGGATTTATTCAGAAATTTCTTCCATTTGACCCAAATTATTTGCAAATAATTTTGTATCCAGTTTATATGTTTTTTTTTATATAAAATTTAAAGGTATTAGAAAATTTAAAAGTAATTAAAGTGTTTAATTTACGTTTTTAGCCCCAAAAAAGGGAATATAGGTTGGAAACTGCTAAACTGTATTCTGCAAAAATTAAATTATATTATAATTTTATGTTGTATATCGTATAATAAATACATAAATTTACTTTAATCAAGATATTCACCCCTATATCTCCCATTTACCTCCCGTTCATACCCCCTTTCATTTAAATTGAGACGCTCCACGTTGAAAGAGATAAACTTAGTGAAAAATGAAGGTTTATTATTTTCCTACAAAATTTTAATTTAAATATCTGTCGGATGAGCAAAAAGACTTTCTCCTAATCAAAAATAAATAAAAAATAAATCCCTAATATTTTCAGAAAAATACGAATAAAACTCTCAAAATATTTAAACACGTGTTTTATACACGGTGTATTTGAAATAGGGTCGAAAATTTTAAAAGATGATTCTACATCATAAAATATGACAAAAAGTTCCTATAAACATATGTCTGAAAATGCGTCATGCGAGCTACGCCCCTTTGAAAGTGGCTAATAAAAACGGTTTTTATTTAATAACTCAGGAACCCTTTGAGATATATCAACGAGGTTTTGCACGTCAACTAATCCTACAAAGGCCCGTTTTTATGTGTTATTTTCATGTACTTATTTCAACCAGGGGTGTGCGAAATGGGGGGGGCTTATCAGTTTTTTGTCCCAAACTTTTTTCTGTGTAACTTTTTTGTAATTTTATTTTTGAAATATGATTCCTCAGGTATAAATACATAAAAAAGGTACTCTTGTTGTAATACTGTAGGATTAACCGTTTTCGAGAAAAATTCATTTGAAGGTGAAATTCCACGGTTCGAGGACGAAAAATTAAATACTAAAATGTTGAAAACCAAAATTTTAATGATGCAGGGCGAATGTACATTAAAAACTAAGAAAAAAACCTCATATACAGGTACTTCCAAAAATCAATCCTAATGGAGCTATGGTCTCCTAAATATGCACCATTTTTAAAGGGCTATGGTAGCTTTAAAAGCGTTTTTTCGACCTACATGTATGGAAACTTTTTTTCTTAGTTTTTGATGTAGAATCAGATTGCATCATTATAATTTTGGTTTTCGACATTTTTGTATTTAATTTTTCGTCCTCGAACCGTGAAATTTCACTTTCAAATGAACTTTTCTCGAAAACGGTTAATCCTACAGTATTATAACAAGAGTACCTTTTTTATGTATTTTGACCTGAGGAATCATATTTCAAAAATAAAATTGCAAAAAAGTTACACAGAAAAAAGTTTGGGACAAAAAACTGATAAGCCCCCCCCCGTTTCGCACACCCCTGGTTGAAATAAGTATATGAAAATAACACATAAAACGGGCCTTGGTAGGATTGGTTGACGTGCAAAACCTTGTTGATATATCTCAAAGGGTTCCTGAGTTATTAAATAAAAACTGATTTTTTTAGCCACTTTCAAAGGGGCGTAGCTCCCTTATGACGCATTTTTAGACATATGTTTATAGGAACTTTTTGTCATATTTTATGATGTAGAATCATCTGTTAATTTCCGACCCTATTTCAAATACACCGTGTATAAACAAAATATGGTAAAAGATTAAAACTTTTAAGTAAAAAAAAACAATATCGTATCCACATACAGACAGACAGACTGACTGACAGACAGGAAAATGTTTGTAACATTGTTTTTATTTCTCCACGAATCGTAAAAAGTACTTTTTTTAATTTCAGGTTCATCACAATACTTTTCCCTTAGGAGAAAAAATATTAAATAGCAAAGTCAAAAAAATTTACATAATAATAATAATAATACTTTCTACTAATTAAGTGCTAGCTTACATATTATCTAGCGTCCTCGACTATTTTTTGCCTCGAGTCAGTCTTGAACACTAAGGGCTATCTACCATTACTGGATGCTGTTTTGCTCAATGGGTATTTAATTTTTGCTATGTTTGTTTTCATTATTTTTGTTTCTTCATTTTCGCGTGGAACGTCGCAATTCGGAAGAAAGGCAAAAGGAAGAAAATTTTATATTAATTCTGCTTTTTGTTCGCTTCTGTAATTAATTTTAATTTTCTTGGGGGATTTTTAAGAAGGAGGAGAAAAACGGAGGGAGAGAAAGTTTCTCTAATTAAAATACGTCGTTCTTGAAGTGCCCGTCAAACATGAAGAGTCTTAACGTTAAGGTTATAACCTTACGTTATCATATCTTCTCATTGAACCTAAAAAGAATCCTTAAGATGCACGAGATAAGTTTTTTTTATATTTAGAAAAACAGTCAGGATATGTGAGAAAAGTTTGAAAGAAGGCATTTTGTAAGATAAGTGGTAAATTATCAACTTGATAATTTACCTACAATACACACTTGTGTGGGAAACTTCAATAGTGTACAAAGCCTTCCATTGCAGCCACAATAATAGTTATTTATGGTACTAGTATACTAGTACTATGACGCCTCGCAGGTTAATTCTCTCATGGGCAATATCGGTTTACCCATGAGTGCCATACAAGGTTTTATCCAATAAATAGCTTAGGAATTTATATTTATTAAAAATTTTAATGACATTTACAAGAAAATAATTTGACAAGTGACAGTTGAGTGGGTAAAATAAATAATTATCCACTCAATAAAGTAAAAGCCACGCGGGGGTTATTATTGAGTTTATCTATTTAAAATAAAGCTGGTCTTATTATCTGTATGTATTGGATAAAAATATTTTATTTCATTATATTATGATATAATATAAGTTTCCTTACAGGTTTATCATATAAAAAGTGGCGCTTTTAGATGCAATTGAATAAAAAATAATTTCTAATCGTTTTTAAGAATATTTTGCTAACTGTTGTTTGGTGAACCGGAAGTGTTATTTTCATGTCTTTTGTTTTAGTTTTACTATTGTTATGAAATTAATTATATTCTACGAAAAAAAATGAATATTCTTTCATATACTTTCATATAGTCGCTTTTTGTTGTTTTCTTATAATTACATTTTATGCGGCTAGGCCTTTCGTTTGTGCAGGGTAGTATTTAGAAACAAGGAGACGTGGCTGTTTAATTAGCTTTTTGTGACATTAACGTAAATATTTTGGAATATTCCATGTTTTTTGCCCCTAAATGTTGTTTTCATTTACTGGTAATTTTTAGTTTTTAAAAACCACGTGTCTTTCTTTTTCAAAAATAGGTACTCAAAAAAAAAATAAAACTTAAACAGCACAGGAGTGTACCGAAATAAACGAGCAAAATAACAAGATTGTGCAAACTGCGCGCACTCTTCTTTCCGTCAAAAGCGTTATAAGACCTGCGTGCCTGCAACGGGCCTCTCACTTGCACTCTCACATTCTTCACATATTTTCCGTGTATATGTATTTATTTATTTGATCAATACTAATAAATAAAACCTAGAAATCGGGTTTTTATCATTTTTTTCCATCATGATATATCTTGCAGTTTTTTAAACAACAATATATTTTTGTTATTAAGCCCAAAATTCCGTATTAAAACGATATGTTCTCCATTTTATTAATATCCGCCATTAAAAATCTAAACAAACCCTTAAAAAAGTGAATAGCGAACATCATGTCACCCTCATTCGTGACTTCCTGAAACACACACATACATCCTTATTTTGTACTACATATTTAACAACCCCGATTAAAATGTCCCATATCACTTTAGAGCCTTTAGGCTCTTAAAAACTTTCGTCTGAAGTATTTCTCTGTACCGTTGCAAAACTTGGACAATAGGGAGGACATAGGAAAAAATAATTTAAAATTTGGTGCTATAGGAGCATGTTAAAGATAAAATATTCAGATAGAGTTACAAATGAAAGCGCATTGGAGAGAATCGGGGAAAATGGTGTCTTGTATAAATGGCTAGTTAGAAAAAGGGATTCAATGGTGACATATCTGAAGTAAGTGAAGTAAAGTTAGTCACAAGACAGTTCCCGACCAAGGGATGGAAATGTGGTGTTTCAAACTTTTTAGGTGGTAGAAGTCAACAATAACTGATTGAACTTTTACGAATAATGTAATTAGTTTATTTCTAAATGATTTTGCAAAAAATATTAAGGATTATCATGATAAATAGAACACCGTATATAAATCAATAAAATTGATAAATAAACTTCTCAAATTTTCAGGCCCAAAGTGGGACATTGTTGTGAATTTCACACATATATGTGTATATGTGTCAGTTCATTCATTCAAGCCTGTAGTAGACGAGGGGCGAGGGGATCTTGGTTCGAGTGTCTACTACGCAAAATGGGTGGGTAAGGGATGGAAAACTAAAACCGAGGGTTTCACTCGTCATGTGTAAAATACACTGTTTGGTTTTCAGGGCCTCAGTATTGTAAAGGTACAGGCCTAACTACAGTATTAGTATAATAGTGTTGCCCGCTCTTCGCACGGATTGATATTTTTAGTACATATCGATACCCCCAAGCAACAAAGCCGTAACTCATATATTGTCATTTTTCACGACAGCTAAATTTCTAAAATATTTTTTTTCATCATTTAAGGGTGGGTAAATGATTGAAGTGGAAAAGGAAGTCATGTGATACATCATTTGAAAGCTTATAAAATTCTCTATTTAACTGTTTAAGTATTTATTGTTTATTTACTGTTTGTTTCTGATAATATTCAAGTTTAGAATTTCTTACTTTAGTGATTTTAAGTAAACTTTTGCTTAAAGTGGACTGTGGAGAAACCTGATTAGTACCACCATGTGTGTCTTTTTTCAAGGCGTTTACCTATGAGTATAACTCAAAATGGGTCTAACTTGAGTTACATCCTTGTTGCTTGTGAGTGTCGATATCTCCTTAATATATTTAGTTATTTATTTAGTTATTTATATTTTATACTCGTACATGGGACCTTAATTCTAAACAATCATGAAAATGAAAAGTTCACTGAAAAAAATGGCGTCCTTGGCTCAAAGTAGTCAACACTTTTGGCAGTTATTCTTTTAGCTTAAAAGATGTGTATCTTCAAACAAAAGTATTTATCTTGACCCAAGAAAAGTGTCGCTTTTGAAATATTTTTAAAATTCTCTTGGACCTGGCGCATTTGAGGCAAAATCCATTTATCTTGTTTTAAGATTGTTAAAAATTAAATAATTTTAAATACTTTGGCCTAAGAATGTTTCTTTTGAGACAAGACCACTTGCATTTCACACAAGATCAAAGAGTTTTAAGTTAAAGAATCAGAAAGATCTTGGCAAGTGAATTATATTTTCATGTTAAGAGAAGGGACGTATTTAAGAGTGCGAAGCATTTGGCCTAATTTCATATGCCATTACTGCAAAGGATCCTTTTTTTCAGTGTTGAATGATTATTTGATTTCCATATTTTGCTTTTCGGATTTAGTATGTCATGAAATTATATTAAATATTTGGTTAACCTTGCACTATTCTACTTAATTAAGCATCCTCTAAGTCCAGG